>CM042216.1:13044974-13149974 GCA_023566465.1 Cottus gobio
TGAGCCGGCGTGGTGCGTTTACGGACAGCGACGACGATGTCCATTTAAACTGGGCAGGGAGAGTCGCGTTCCTCTGGGTAAGTTAACAGCCTTAACCTGCTGGATGTGGAAGTGCTGAGCGGGGATACGGGCTGTTGTTTTTCCGCGGGTAGCACTTGGAAAAAGAAAAAAAAAAGTTTCTGGAGTTACTGACGTTTCCTCCGACTCACAGCTCACTGACGTTAACGGTGAACCAAAGCGCGAGACTTTTTGACATTTTGTATTTCAGTTTGACTGACGCCATTATGCAAAACAAAAGAAGGAAAAAGACGACTTTAAGACGCGGAACCACACACGTGAACCTGTCACGGTAACGTCATTGTGGACCGGCAGCTCGAGCAGAACCGAGTCGCTGTTAGTTCGTTACCGTAAGTTTGGTGACAGTGCGTAAGCCAAACGGTGTTTTAACGCTACGCCATTTAACCACAGGGCTTTAATAGCGGACAACATCGTATTAAAGTTACCAGAATACCCGGATATTTATGGTCAAGTAAAGTGACGTCACATTTCTGATTCAAATGCCTAAAAGTACTTTCCAGCATGTCATTTTTTATTTTATTTTTACATTTGTGTAATGAGTGAGTATCGTCACTTTCTTTCAATAGCACTCATAGAAAGCTTATCGGCCTATTCATTAATTCAATTGTGACTTTCTGCGAAAGGGCCAGCGTACACGGAACACATCTTTGTCGATGATCTCGTGTCGCAACAAAGACGCGTGCTGGAGGCCCCAAATTACACGAGCCGCTTCCATACATTAAAGGGATTATGAAACGGGGTAATTAACATGTAGTAGCGTGGCACTTGCTGAGCATCTTCCTCCTCTGAAGGAGCTTATCTGAGCTGTGATGACGTCACAGCCGGAGCTCCGGGGGCCTGAAATAACCAGGCATCTCTGTAGTGAGGGTTTCCATGACAACGCAGCCTCCTGGTTTAAAGGTTGGATGGGGGACTGAGTCTCAAATAAATACTTTGGATGTTATGGACCAAACATGGGGGATGGGGTGTGTTTGTGAATGTTGACTCGCATTGCAATCACAACATGAGATTCCAATGCTCTCATTGTGTTGTATTGTGTCACTAGCACGACACATATCATTCTTGAACGTTTGGCCTCCTGTGTAGGAGGTGAGACACTGAGATGATTTAATATAATATAATTAATATTTATGGCATATATTGTGAGACAGAATAAGACAGATTGAGCATGATGTGAAAAGATAAGGTTGTCTGTTTAATGTCGAACTCCTGAATAAAAAATATGAACCTTTTTTGTTCCTCCAGTTGTTTTAAGAGAGGGCGAGCCCCGAGACATGATGTCCACTGGAGCTGATAGCTGACACTGTAGAATGAGAGAGGATGGAGCAGACAGACAACCCTGCCCCCGCAAGCAACAACCCTAATGGGTTCGTCAACCGAGTGTTTAATGTTTCTCTGGATGTGGAGAATGAGACCAGCAGTGTTTATATTCAGGAGGCTGGCCCCGTGTCTGCAGAGGGTCAGGGAGAGACCCCAGCTGCCTCTTCTCAGACCCATGTCATGGAGAGACAGGAGGTCAACCGGAGGCCCCGTGCCACGGGGGGCATCTGGAGGATCTTGAACCGAAAAAGAGCCGGTTCAGAGCTGGAGCGCAGACCCCACTCCATGATCCTGCCCGGGGAGGCCTCCATCCCTAAACTCTCGTTTGCTGACAAAGTTCGCTCCTTCAAGAAGCTTAAATCCCCCTCTGTGTTTCGAGGGAAGACAGGGAAGTTGTCCACGGCCAAGTTCGGCAGCTCCTTGGTGGACGAGGATTCTTTCTGCCGGGACATACGCACTCCTCAGCAGTCCGGCAGGAGCACACTTAGACACCGTGGCAAGAGGCACTCCTATGCGGGCCACACATCAGAATTCGACTGCTCGTTCGAAGACATCGACCTCACAGCTCCTATCGACGGCCACCAGCCTGCTGCAGTGGGAGAGGCCGTGACCCAGAATGGTTGTAAACTGTCAGAAAGAGTTTGCTATACTAAAAGAAGCCATGGGAATTCAAACAACTGCAACAAAACAGCTGCCGGCTGCGACGAGCCGAGCGTTAAAGGTAGCCCGAGCACCCACCATGGTCGAGGAAGGAAGCACAAAGATGTGTGGAGTTACCTGAGGAGGATTTCCCTTTTGGGGAAATCCAATCCGGTCTACTCAGAGAGGAGCTTTGACTCTGAGCTTCCCTCTTTTGACAAGACCATGGACTCAGACTGTGGTTCTGTTGACTTTGAGAGTGTCAGAGACTTCCAGCCACCGCCGCCAAAACACGCTGACCCCAAGGGGCACTTTGGCGGTCTGTTTAAGTTTTTCAACAGTGTGGCGGAGACGGCCAGAAAATGGCGGACAACAACGCACTCCTTCTCTCCTCCAGAGGGAGAAATGACACCCATGGGCTCCCCACGGGCCCCACAGCCACCAGTGGACAGCATTCACAGTGTGTCCCTGACGCTCCACAGTGAAGGACCTCCAAAATCCCAGCCGACGCCGTCATCCCCAGTGGCTGCTAAATCCTCACACTCAGGCAGCCTCGACAGCGAGGCCCCAGCACCTGTGACAGGTGGCCGATCCCCTAAGGTGGTCCTGAGAGCCTTTAGGGCATGCCCAGGAGCTCGAGCTGTCAATGGCCTTCAGAGTTCTGAGGGCACAGACAAACACGTAGACAGAGACACAAACCACAGGTCCACAGCCATAGTAGAGAATCACATCCCCCTGCCGGGTCCAACCGCAGAGACTAAAAAAGAAGCAGAGGTTGAAAGTGATCCATTAAGCCGTCTCTGTCAAGAGGAAAAGGTAGAGGGGCAGACAGGAAATGAGCAGGATTCCAGGGATGCTCCACCGTTCACCCACCAGATACAGGAAGTGACTGTCCAATCACAGCAAGGTGATAAAGAGAGCACGACCAATAGCGTACCCGCATCCGATTCCACAGAGGAAATATTCAAGGTATGTGACTTTAAATACGAAGTGAGAGATGCTAATTACCAGCCGCTGAATTTGAATAAATGCATTTGTTTATGAAGTCAGTAATTTGTGTTGCTCAACAGCATTTTCATGTATAATGTGTCTCAAATTCAGGCCATAACCACATTCCTTTGCAGGCTTTTTCCACATCATTAACATTGCCGAAAGCATGCATCATATAATTACTGCATAAATGCTCAAAGTACCATTTATGTAACCCTCTTTTTTTTTACCATGGTCATTCTTTTGCTTCTTAAAACCATCAACAACTCACTAGACTGTAAATAGCACCAGAGCTGTTACTCATTTCCTCACAATAGAAGTTCCTAGGTGTGGTTCATTAACTGTCAGGGAGCAACAACAACATGGCAGACACCAGCCTGAGAGGAGCCGAATGGGGCCCGCCACTCTGCGGTTGTTCTTCTGCCCCATCTGTTGGAGAGAGGAAGAAACAGCCAGTCACAATGGTGGGCAACACCACGTTAGCTTGTCCCTTCCTGCTCAGCCAACCCTGTGTGGCCTGCAAGGAAAACCCTATTTCCCACAAAGCTGTCCGTATGTGACCACGGTAACCCGAGAGCTGTGTGACGTCGGCGCCGCATGACGGCACCCTTCCCGTCTCACTCCGGTGGAGGCATTAGTCATCCCTTCTTCCTAGTCACACCGACGAGTCAGGGCACGTTAGCCCTAACTCCTGATGACAAAATGAGATGTGACATCTCAATACTCAGCACACTTTCATAGGGGCTTTATTATGCAAAGGCCTGTGGGAATATGTGCTCCGGGAAGTTAATGTGTTAATGTGCAGCCCTACAATGATTTAGGAGCAAGGATGGCACCAGGAAAATCCTCCCAACTCAGCGACTGTTTACATATCAGAGCCACCTGTTTATTGTTTTCTTTTTGTTTCCTCTCTAAATGTCATTCAGGGGCTTTCTTGGCACTAGCCACTAATGCATAGCAATTAGGAACAGGAGCTCATGGCTAGTAGAATCTTATGATATAAATAAATATAATTGAGGTATATTTGACTGAATCTGTAGAGACATTCCTCCCAATTCCCAGCACAAGAAATGCAGTGTTGCACCTTTATCTGGGCCAAATTGCTGAGTATCTGTGCCAATCACAGCTGTGTGAGCAGATTGCCAGCCAGACAGGCTGCGGTGTAAGACAGCCGGGCCCAGCCGGGCCCGACGCGAGCACAGAGAAGACCTCTGTGCCTCACAAGCCCCCGCGCCCTCGTCCTCGCCCGGCCTCAGCTGCACTGGACCTGTGGAGGCCCGGCCCGGATCGAGATCTCTGCAGCCACTACAGCGAGGTCGGCTCGCTGTGCCGCCGGGGACGCAGGCCTGCTCCCACCATGCAACAGTCTCCGGGGCAGAGACGGATGGCTGCTCGCTCCCGGCCCCGCTCTGTCATAGAGACCAGTGTTACTAGGGAGATGCAGTCCACGGAGCTGCACCACAGAGTAAGACGTCAAAGGCACTCACGCGTGATTTCACTGAATGTAAATACACAAACATTGACTTCAGAAGGACAAATAAGCTCCGCCACGAATATTTAAATACACAACTATACAGGTGTAATGCATTCATGTGCAGTAAACGTAAATATAGCATCCCCTGAAGTCCAAAAAAAATAAGTTGGAGGGTTTCACTAGTTCAACCAACTTACTGATTAATATACCACAAGCCCAAAATTAATCCAACACACAACTACAGACTTTGAAGGGCAGCCCAGTACTAACCCAGTATTTACACACCACTCACTGTTGCAACAGTGCATGCATGCTCCGCCCCATTTATAGAGGCCAGTATTTCTGGATGCTGCTTTTCCCTCAGCTCACCTCCCTCTTTTTTTTTCGTTCTTTCACACCCATCCTTTCTCTCTCTTTCTTTCTTTCTTCCTTCCTTCCTTCCTGACTTCTCTTTCTCTCTCCCTCAACTCTCAGTCTCTCTCTCTCTGTCGCCAATTTTCTGCCTCATCGCTCCCATAAGCTGTACCTCTCATTGCCCTAACTCAGAGTCGTTTCATTTTATCCTGCGAGACCGCCCCGGTTGGCATGATGTACAGTCTCTCATGGTTTGCTGCAGGCCATGCACACCGACCAATGCACCAGAATAGACTTCCTGGATGTGAAATACTTTCAATTCACTGCAACAAAACAAAAGGGGGACACGGCAGTAAGGGCAAAGCAATGTAACATGAAGGGCAGGGGAATGTGTCCATGCAAGCTTGTGTGTGTATCAGAGTTGCTTATGGAATATAGGAGATGCCCTAACCACTCAGTACCCTCTAGGCCCTGTCTCGCCCCCCGGGTGTGTCACCGCTAGAGCCCCCGTTGCGGGCTTCTCTCCTGCGGTGCCGCTCCCTGCCGCTACCCCCCAGCACTCTCACCGCCATGGCACTGCTCCTTCCTCAGTCAGGTACCCTTGTGTTTTTGTTTTTTTTACTTTCCATTAATAGGCAGACTGTTCCACGTGTGGTTTGGGAAATTGATCATCTGTTTGCCCCCAGACATGGGGCAGTCGTCATCGTCGGTGCGCCTGCGGTCCGGAGGCTCTGGTAGCTGCAGGAGGAGGAGGCTGTTGAGACCGGGATCTGAACCACTGCAGGTCAACGTTGTGAGTCCAACACACACACACACACACACACACACACGATTTATATAACCACTTTGTACAGATCATGAACCATACTATGACCACTATTGACGTGCTATTGACACACACATCGTCACACTGAGTTAGTCCACTTGTCATGTATATCAGCAGATCGTAAGCAGACGATCGGACGTACCACCGAGCAGGAGTGTGACAAATAACCTCTCGCTGATACTGATAATATGGAGATGACTAATATGGAGCACTGGTTTTATCAGATAATTAGGGAACTGATCCGTGAAGATGGTGGCCACGTGCATTAATGTCATCCAGGACTCTTGGGCAATTACTCATCATCAATAGGCCCCCAACATATCACATGTTTTTATTTTTTTTATCTAGACGAGAGCCTGTGCAGACAAACGTAAGGACATGATGTTGCTTCAATATTCCTGGTGTTCTGGAATCAGCGAAAACAGTGTAACACGCCTATGTCAGTTGTGTAAAATAGTACATCGGAGTAATACTACTCAGGAAGGCAAACCAGGCATTTGAGAATCGCTGCTTTGATGTGCAAGTGGCCCCGGGGGAGATTCTGCTGGAAGGAGACGCAGAGTTTCTCTGAAACATCCTGACGGGGTGGGGAACATTTCTGGGACTGTGTCCAACCCCCAGTACCTACAGAACCGCAACGCATAGAGCGCGTAACACTATTTGCATCATTGTTTGATCGTTCAAAATTGAATCTCCCACATGCGATGTTCCATTGACTGTAATTTGTTTTCTTTCATTGATTAAAAGGCATCATGCATAATGTTTCCTAGCAGTATCCCGCCCCCCCTTAAATACATGAGAAAAGGAGTGTTGTAAATATGTGAGTGTAAAGCTCACGTTTTCGACTCAAATTCAAAGTATTCACGAGGAGTCAGCGAGGATTAACCACAGCATTTGTAGTACAATCAAAAGTCCATTTTCATGAGAGATGCTGTCTGCTGTATGCGGCGCCCGGGGCTTTCTGCCTTGGCACGTCCATGCATTGAAATTTAGTAAACTGAGGCCATGCCGCTGCATTTAGGCTTTGATTATGACTTTTCTCTTTCTTGCTGGTCTAAATAGTGTTTGTGAGCCACCGCACGTTGTTGCCATGACACTCGCTGGCTGTTGTTCATCTCCTTGCTTCTATCTTTAGGCAGCCTTTTTAAGTGTGAGCTAAATAGAGAAAGTGTGTGGGTGAGAGAGAGAGAGAGAAAAAAGGGGTGGAAGAGAAACGGAGTCGGGAAGAGAGATGCTCCCTTTTGTGTGTGCACTTTTGTGTCTTGGCCCACCCCTCGGGTAGGGAACGTGGACTCATAACACTGGAAATGTGTGTGTGTGTGTGTGTGGCGGTGTGTGTGTGTCTGTGTGAATGGCGAGGGCAGTTTGTTTGCTGGGATTCATGACTGCTTCTTGAGCATTGGAGGTAGCAAGTATACTGGATATGCTGCATATATATATATATATATGTATATATATTATATATGTATATACACACTTTGAATGCATGATATGACATGGCATGGTAACGCAGCTGTAGTGGAGTGACACGGATGGATGATGCTTCGATGTTAAATCTGTGTGTTGCTGACTCGTTTCTGGTAAGTCAAGCATCGTTTACGTGGCATGGATCTCGTGTCTGGTACCGGATCGTTTGTTTGGGATACAGTGCAGTGTGTGTGTGTGTGTGTGTGTGTGTGTGTGTGTGTGTGTGTGTGTGTGTGTGTGTGCGTGTGTGTGTTACCTTCCTGTTTGGATGACTACTGGAGCCTGGAGGCCGCAGGCAGAGAGAAAGCCTTCTCACTGCAGTGGATTAACTGCTAATGCTGACGCCTCTCTTCTCCCTTTCATTTAAATGGATTTCTCCCCCTAGTCACTGCCCTCTCCTCTCCTCTCCTCTCCTCTCCTCTCCTCTCCTCTCCTCTCCTCTCCTCTCCTCTCCTCTCCTCTCCTCTCCTCTCCTCTCCTCACCTCACAACAAACACTTAGCAATGGCCGTCTTTGTTAATTCCCATGCAGATGAGAGGACAGTTGCCTGTGTGTTACTAATGCTGTGCCCAAAGCTCTGCTGTCAACTTGTCAGAGGGAGCCCGTCTTATTAAGGGCTTCATGCAGATTAAGAGTTTCAAGAGCAATCTTATATGATTAAGTTTGGGCGAACCCAGGTCTGTCTGGTCATAATCATATTATGCAATGCTTTCTGTTTATTATGAACGCACGAGTTGGCAGGCAGTGGCTAGCTGGGGCAAGCAGAGGGGCAGTGCTGAAAAAAAGTACAAGTACTTATGCATGCACACTTTTTTTCACACACCAGTGCTCAGCTGTTAATTTGACCACACACACACACACACACACACACACACATCTGCCTCCCTCGGCCCAGAGCCTATGATACACCCTCCTCACTCTGACGCACACTTCACGTGCACTCCCAATGCATTCAGAATTCATCCGTCAGGGTTTGTGAGTCATTGCACTGACGGCTTCACCATTTGGCGAGGAAGGAATAGCACCGTCCGGCGGTATCTCTGTCAAGCACGCTGTGATTTCGTGGCCTTTGTCTCGCCCTGGCCTTTTATTTGATTTTGTGTTAAAGTCGTGGGCATATTCGCGGGAATAGGTCTCCCTCTAAATAACCCCATGTGTGTGATGTGCGGTCCGCCCTTTGAGCCACAGGCGAACTCGAGTCCTTTATCAGTGTTCATTCGACATTGCAACCCCCCTGCCACGGTGCGGGCAGGTACCCGCTGTGACTTACTGCAGCCACCAGCTAATGCTGTTCTGCAGGATGCATTGGGCTCTAATGAATAGCATCGCCGCTGAGCAGGTGGTTGTGTCAAAGCCTCCGCGGGCTGATTCTTCTAAAGAATAGGTTTTTAACTAGCAGGTGTGTGTGTGTGTTGTTGTATGCATAGGCATGCGACTCATGCACTTATGCAGTGTGTGTTTTTGTGTGCTAGAGAGAGAGAGAGACGCAGCGGCTCAGGGCCTTATTTCTTATATAACTGTTGAGAGGGTTTCCTTTGCTCCCTACAAAAGCCACATTCACTTTTATTTCAGATGGCTGCATGTTCTCAGGGATTGGGGGAACAGCGCTGCGTGTTGATTCTCCCCCACTGGTGTATCCTGTTTTACAGTGTGTCTGCGTTGTGCTCATATTTTGTCAGCCCGTGCATGCCTGTGCATGCAGAGATTTGTGTTTGTGCTTTCTTGAAGCTGGGTTTTTAAACCTCATCAGGGCCAGTATCTCCACCCTTCCATCATCGCTCCTAGCCACTGCCATCGTTAGGACAGTGGGGATATATTGGTGGAAGCAATGTCTCAACACGCACCACTTTTTGTTATGAGACTATTTAAGGCCTCAGGCACTCCGGTGCTTGTTATCCAGCTTCAGTTGTATCGTTGGTGAGAATTTTCCCAGGCCGCTCAAGTGATTTTACCCACAGTCATCAGCTTCTTGTTTGTGTGATGCACGAAGCCACATTGTGTAATGTTTTCATGGCTATCTGACAGGTTTATATTTGGGATAAAGACTTTTGTTCTGGTCTTGAGTCAACTCAGAAGAATGTCACCTTGTGTTAGGTAATATGATGATCCCTTGTTATCTGACAGCAGCATCTGAGAGCAGACAGCCCACAGGCTAAATTGTGTAGCAGAGGCCTTTCACAGAGAGATTGTGGAAGTTTTATGTCTGTATTAATTCCACTGATAACTTCCACTGTAGGCATTCTGTTCACCCGACTATCATAATCAACTCTCCCTGACTGCCAACATTACCGCAACAACTCGTTCCTGTAGATTCATGCTGCACAACATCAGGAGAATACGTCCACTTCTCACCCAGAAGGCGGCACAGGTTCTCGTCCAGGCTCTGGTCATCTCGCGCCTAGACTACTGCAACTCCCTCCTGGCGGGTCTACCTGGTGGTGCCATCCTTTGCAGTTCATCCAGAATGCAGCAGCTCGACTGGTCTTTAACCTCCCGAAATTCACCCACACTACTCCGCTCCTCCGCGACCTTCACTGGTTACCGGTGGCCGCCCGCATCCGCTTCAAAACAGTGGTACTGGCGTACCGTGCAACGAACAGATCTGGTCCAGTCTACATCCAGGACATGGTAAAACCTTACACCCCAACTCGTGCGCTCCGCTCGGTAAATGTAATGTAATGTAATGTAATAATAATGGTCTAGAATTAGATATTTCTGTCTCAATACAATCGCCCCACTCCTTACCTCTCGAGGACACGTAGCTTTGTGGAGAGCAGGTCCTGCCCGTCTCTAGTGGCACCTTGAAGTTGCTCGACGTCTTCCTAGATGCAATTTGTGAGACAGAAATTAAATTGGATTGACTTGACTTTAGTACAAAGACACATATTAATTCCATCTTACTTAGTACTTAACATTTTGGCATCAGCTTTCTCGTGCACCAACCTTTAACCAAATCCTTCCACATGCTAATTTAAAGTAGGGCGTGGTTATATATTGATATTACATAGATTTCATGATATGAGACTTGATATCGTCTTATAGTTTGAATATCGTAATATCATAATATGGCAAGAGTGTTGTCTTTCCCTGGTTTTCAGTAATGTGGAATCATTTTCTGAACTTCCCAGACTCTGCCTTTACCCACTTAGTCACTATATCCACTTTATTGATAATTACACCCAATGCGTGAATGTTTTGTGAAACCACCAATAGACAACCCAACAATATCACCGCAATATCAGTATCGAGGTATTGGGGCAAAATATTACAATGTTTTATTTCCTCCATATCGCCCAAGTCTAAGATAAACAAATAATTAATATAACTGTACATTCAAAGTGTTTTATTCTATGAAGCATATTTTGCCATTGCTCTTGTATTCTTGCACGTTCTCCCTGAGCAATGCTCCAGAAATGTAACCATCAGCGGCATAGGACACTAGGCAGGCCAGTATTTACACTCACCCATGGCGTCAATGCATTATTCAGACCTGATTAGGGGCTGTCATCTCGCTGCTTTGTCAACTTACAGGCTAATATCTGCTGGCTGTTGTCATGGGGATCATGTGTGTTTTGCATAAATTGTCCGCATCTTCAAAACAGCGGAAAACTTGGTCTGCCTTACTGGTAAATTTCCCACAGATGACCTGCTTTGAAACAATCCTTTTGGCAATAATTTCAGTCAACACAATTCTGTGTTCGGTTTTCGTAGCAGGTAAAGGCCGCATCCAGATGAGACAATCCTCTATTGTAAACCAGGGCTTTTTGAGTAACTTCTACTGAAAAATAGTTTCGGACTCTTTCCTATTTGAGTAGATTGACATTTAGGCTTTAAACTAATATGTAACATTTACAGTAATCGAGGCAATGAGTAATCATGAATTTCATGAATGACAAAACATTTTTTTTTGTAAATAAAAAAAACCAGACAACTGCTGTGATTTAAATGTACGTTAATTGAGTAGTGAGTACTGAATAGCATGCGCAGCTCCTGCTCGTCGTCCCTGCCCTGAAATAATGAGACAGAAGCTAACTAGTTAGCTGCTAGTTAGAATGTGTCCTGCAGGCCTTTGTGAAGGATGGGCTGTATTTTTCTGGCAGCTGCCACTTCTTGTGTACATTATTTAGCTTAACTTTCTGCCTCTGACCTCTCAGCCCCCTGCTCCACCACATGTGGCGTCAGAGTAAACCCTCCGGCACGTCCACGTATTATGCAACCCCTCAACGCTCCTCCCAATCCACCTCCCTTTTCGTCATCACTTCCATCCCTCTCTTTCCCCCCCTTATTCGCTCCATCCCGTTCCTCCCCCCAGGCCCGTGAAAACACCTGCCTCTTGTGTCCTGAGACGTGCCTGTGAGCATATGAGAGCACGCAAGTGTCTGTACGCACATTCTATACGTTTTCTATAGACATGCAGAGGTGGCAAGCTCGGTAGTGGATAGTTTACGGGGCCGCACTATATCCGGCGGAGTCTTTGAAGTCTTTGATGGCAGGAACTGGAGCTGACCTATCAACAACACGAAAGGTGCTGAGAAACACAGAATGCCAAACAACCCTGCACCCAAATATCGTTTCACCGCAGAGTTTTGCATTTCAATCCGATGTTCTGCTTTTGAACTCTCGTCGCGTGGCGGCAGTGAGAATGTAAAATCATTTTAGCACAGAGGACAGGCGGAGCTGTAGATTTCCTTATGGTTGATTAGAGGAGGTGAGCTCTCTCTCTCTCTCTCTCTCTCTCTCTCTCTCTCTCTCTCTCTCTCTCTCTCAGAGACACTGCACAAATATCCACTGCGTGCAAATGTTATGGCCGGAGAGCTGGGGAGGGATGGGAAGACACTACTGTTTTACCTCCCAGTGTTTTGGGCCGCAGGTGGCTACAGTGCTCTGATGAATGATGACACCAGCGAGCTCAGTACACTCACAGCCGGCACAGCAAAGCAGACCAAATCCCAGCATAGGTCATTTGATTTTATCCCTCGCCCCGCAGCTGGGCTCTCAAATGGCCAATCGAGGAACTTTAATTAAGTACACACTGGCGCCGATGCTGAACAGAAACATAAATGAATAATATCGCAGCAGTGTTCCGTAATGCTTTCTTTTCGTTGCAGTTTGTGAAAAGCTCCAGTGCCGTCTTTGGGGAGCTTGTTATAGTGTCTTTTAACAGAGGCACTGTTTCTCCTCTGTGGGACATTTCAGACTGACTACACCTTCACTGAAGAGTTGGGAGCTGCAGGGATTTCACTTTGCCGTCTTAATGGATGTGTAAAGGAGCTGGTCGGAGCAGAAGAGGGACAAAATAATAGAACATAGGGATTCTAGATGAAAGTCATTGTCGTGAAATTATAAATATGTTAAAATGAAATACAAATAATCCAATAATATAATTGAATATTTCATATTTAATTTGTACATGACTGATTTAGTTTTTATTGTTTGACATTTGGGGAAATGTGCTTGACTTTTTTGAGAAGATTGATTCCACTCTCATACCTGTAGGGTGGATAGGAAGCCTCAGCCAGTAGCTTAGCTTAGCATAAGCTAGCCAACTCCCGGTATATGGTTTTACAATGTGTTTTTTGGGCAGATTTAAAGAAACAGGAAAGCAAATACATGTGTTCCCCAAAATGTTGCACTATTCCTCGAACATGTTGCTGTAACACCTCGCAGGAATAAGTCAATATAATCAAGTGTGCACTGCCAGCAAACACCCGTCCCCCCAGTGGTTCACATGGCATTTAGTTGTTTAATAGAAGTAGTGGCCGTGTGTTGAGCTGGAGTTCTGTGTGTTAAGCAAATAAATTACAATTATCCGAGTAGCATAGTAATAAACACACGTGTGGATAACAGGAGGGACATGTATTAAAGTACTGAATGAGTCGGACTCTTTCTCCTGAGGCAGTTAGGTCCAGGAATGCTGATATCGCTTGGGCTGTCTTTAACCCTGATTTCTCCACCCCACTTGGCTCTGACCTACCTCTCTTATCTCATCTCATCTCATCTCATCTCGCACTATTTCTGAAAACCCTCGATGCTCTGACCCACTGACGGCGCCTTCACGCTAACGGGCCAAATCGGGCTGAACGAAAAAACAGCTGACGCCTGAACAATGGTGACAGAACTTGCGTTCAGGAAAAGTCCGGCGGTTTATTTTTAGGGCGCTTTGTGGCTGGAAGGCCTGGGAGGAAGCAGGAAGTCAGTGTGGTTGCTGTGGGGACGGGAGGGGGAACAAAAGAATTGGAGCAGACTGGAGGGGAAATGGGTGTGGTGGGCTTTGCCTCCTATTAGCCAAATACCTACTGACCACAAACAGATCCATTCGCCAGCACTAGAAATTTGTAGTCGTATATTTGGGGAGAGACTTTCTGAAGACGTAGCTTGCTGGCTGAAGGCCAGTGGAGTCAACTTAGGACTGACCTCAGACCAGATCCACAGATAGTACTGGAGAGCTGCTCTCAGACCAGCGAATAAACACAAGGAAGAATTGTTGAATTCATCCATTCATTTATATTTCCACGCTATCTGGTTGTATAATGAGTGGACGTCATCCAGTACTCATTGCATATGCAGAGATTCGAAGATGATCTGCAGAAAGAGAGGAGCTGAATGTCAAGAATTAAACTGAGAGAGTTTGACTCATGCACTTCCCACCAGTGCTGGACTTAATGCAATGCTTAAAAAACGGGGAGGGTGTGGAATATTTTACCGCCTTTCATCTAAAGGTGAGAGGTGCAAAGACTGTTCCTCGTATGGTTGTCAGTGTGGCAGTGATGGATGATGCCAATATTGTAGCAAACGACCGCTGCCTAAAGTGGCATAGCTTCCTGCCTGTATCCTAGCAGGATACTAATAACTATTATGAGCAGATATTGCCCCCATGCATTTGGAAGTAGTGCTCTGCGGCAATACTGTAATCACAGCGCGCTTCTTTTTTTTTTTTTATGTGCAGCATTGCCTCATCAACCTTATTCAAGGAAGGTGTTCGAGGATGTGCGTTGTACTCCTGTGTGTTTGCGGTGTTCGTTGACAGGATATTGAGGCGCACTCCAGGTTCCGCAGTGGGTCCAGTTTGATGACGTTTTAGATCGGCCTCTGTTATCTGTTATGATCTTCTCTCCCTCATCTGCAAAATGATTAAAGGATAGGTTCACTTTTTTCCCCCCTCCATGTCTTAATACTGCGCCCCACGCTTATAGTGTAACTGTTCCTCCAGTCTATGCTGGCTGCAAAGCAATTTCAAAGTAAGAGATTCGAGACAAAGATGAATTGTAAAGTGCAGCCGAAGTTAATATGAGACTTCAGCAGTCTGGGTTTGACAAATGAAGTGGATATCTTCGCAATCTTTTTTTGTACCAAATTACTGCATGGTATTACTGTCTCTCTGCCGCAGCTGAGAAAGGAAACACTGGAAACATAAAGACTCAATTTTGGCAGATGCACATTGATTTAGCTAATTCAGACTGCTGAGGCCTCATCAGAGCTTACTTGACTTCATAAGAGAACCCAGTTGAGGTGTGTCATTTTTACAAAATGAACCTCCCCTTTAAGGGACATAGCTAGTTTAGATCTGAGACGGAGCCATTATACAATAAAGAGATCTGCATTGCTCTCCTTGCCCTTCTTTTCTTTTTTACTCTGGAGCTTCAGCTTGATAGATGGCAGGACAAATGGATAAACGGATGGGTGGAATAAAGCCCTCACAATCCAGACATGTGCTGTAGATTTTTATCTGCACTCATTAATTCATTGTCATCATTAATTTCCATTGGGAAAACGGAAGTGTTCGGTGCAAGCTCAACACAATGTACGAGGCAATACACAGTAATACCACGTCCCTGCTTTAAAAACTAACCATGAGAAGCTTAGAAATACAAGCTTTACCTTTCTGTTGCAACTGTCTAAAGAAAACTCGGTAGTACATAGCTGATGAAGGCACAGTCGTAATCGTACAAATCCCTCACAGTGACGACGGTCCGGAAAACGATGCGAGTCACATTGATTAACCGCAGCTGTGCTTGTTGTGCACGCAATTCACGTACAGTAGGTTTAAGTTCAGTCTCATTTAACACATGATTTTCTGCTGGTGGGAGATATTTCCCCTCTCTTTTGTATATGCATGAGTATATTAGCATTGGTGTCTGTGCAAATTTAGACTTTCAGATGTGACCTTTGTTGTCTAAATGTCAGGGAGATTGGAGTGGGAGCCCACAGAGGTAGGGCAGGCTTATGTAATCTGCTCACTCTGCGTTTCACACACACACACACACACACACGCACGGACACACACACTCGAGCACAGAGCTAGACCAACAAAAAAAAAGCTTGTTTGAGGACGGTTGTCATATCTGGGCTGTGATGCCTCGTACAGCAGCTCACTAAAAAAGCAGAGCTTTCAGGAGCCACTGCTTTTATCGGCATGGATGTGCAGAAAGTGCCCTGGAAATTATTTATGGCTTTAAAAATACTGATATAGTGCACCCGGTTGGTGGTGTTCTTTTAAACGCATTCTCTGGGTCTTTTGATCCATCTCGAAGCTCTCGGCTGAATGTGAAGACAGAAGTGTAGTTTGGGGGAAGGGGGGTTGTGTGCCTGTGTGCGTGTTGGATGGTTGACTGGGTGGTGGCTGGAGCTGAGCTGAACTGATTCATGTCGTGCCGTCTTCCTGAAACCTGCCAGCAACGGCGCAGACACCAGGACAGAGCGCCCGCAGGCCCGGATGCGCTTGCGTGTAACACAATGTTCATCTTCAGAACCGCTGCGAACGCAGAGGCCAAAATAACGCCGTGCATGCCAATGGCAAACACGTGCATCAGATGGGATCTGGAGACCTTTTTGTCCCGTCACTCACAAGATTGAGACTTAAACATTTTTGAATACCAAACACTCGCCAACACCAAGCGCCCCATATGGGGTGCAGAACCCCTAAAACTGTGCTTTAGTCATGTTTTCAGGTGGTCATATGAACCCAAAATCTGAACTTCATAGTCAAAAACATATATGTGAATAAAGAAACACAATTCCACCATAAACATTAAAATAAACCATAAATATGACTAAAAGTGACCCCAAAATGGCTCGAGAATGCACCCTGAGTTTTGAAAAAATGACGAAGAAATCGTTAGCAAGAAGCTACATTCGAAAACTCAACGGTTTTGGAATGCTTAGAACCTACAGAGCCAAATACGCTTTAAACAAAGCCTCGCAAAGATATGCACAAGAATGTAATTTTTGTCCAGCAAAAAAAATGAAAATGTTCTTACTTATGGCTGAAATATTAATTTTTGGCCCTTACCTACCGATAGCTCTGGACATGTAGCAACCAGATGTTGTGAAACGAGACACATTCCAGTACACCCGGAGAAGTTATGGAGCTTTCAGTTCCGGCCGAGTTGCCGCGATTTCTCGAAATGTCTGAACTCAAATTATTATTATAAATATTTAACTTCACTCAATCAAAGCCAGGCTTACATATAGAGCTATGTTATACAAGAAAGAAAAGCCTTTGGGAATATCGTTAAGATAATAAAAAGTAATGTTGACAGTTGTTCTTTTTTTTCTTTTATTCTGTGTATTATCATAAACTAATATACCACTAACACATATATGAATGTATTATCTATGTTCACAAGGGTGTTCTGTATATTATAGCTGTTGAAATTATTCAAATAGACCTTGTACTTACAGTTAGGTCCATAAATATTTGGACATTGACACATTTTTCATTATTTTGGCTCTGTACACCACAACAATGGAGTTGTAATGAAAAAATATGTGCTTTAAGTGCAGACTTTCAGCTTTAATTTGAGGGTATTTACATCCAAATCAGGTGAACGGTGTAGGAATTACAACAAATTAAAATGTGGCCACCCTCTTTTTAAGGGACCAAAAGTAATTGGACAATTGGCTGATCAGCTGTTTCAAGGTCAGGTGTGTGTAATTCCCTCGATATTTCATTTACAAGGAGTAGATAAAAGGGTCTTGGGTTCATTTCAGGTGTGGTATTTGTGTTTGGAATCTGTTGCGGTCAACTTTCAATATGAAGTCCAAAGAGCTGTCACTATCAGTGAAGCAAGCCATCATTAGGCTGAAAAATCAAAACAAAACCATCAGAGAGATAGCAGACACATTAGGTGTGGCCATATCAACTGTTTGGTACATTCTTAAGAAGAAAGAACACACTGGTGAGCTCAGCTACACCAAAAGACTTGGAAGACCACAGAAGACAACTGTGGTGGATGACAGAAGAATCATTTCCCTGGTGAAGAAAAACCCCTTCACAACAGTTGGCCAGATCAAGAACACTCTCCAGGAGGCAGGTGTATCTGTGTCAAAGTCGAAAATCAAGAGAAGACTTCACCAGAGTAAATACAGAGGGTTCACCACAAGATGTAAACATTGGTGAGCCTCAAAAACAGGAAGACCAGATTAGAGTTTGCCAAAAAACATCTAAAAGAGCCTGTACAGTTCTGGAAGAACATCCTATGGACAGATGAGACGAAGATAAACTTGTACCAGAATGATGGGAAGAGAAGAGTATGGAGAAGGAAAGGAACTGCTCATGATCCAAAGCATACCACCTCATCAGTGAAGCATGGTGGAGGTAGTGTTATGGCGTGGGCATGTATGGCTGCCAATGGAACTGGTTCCCTCGTATTTATTGATGATGTGACTGCTGACAAAAGTAGCAGGATGAATTCGGAAGTGTTTCGGGCAATATTATCTGCTCATATTCAGCCAAATGCTTCAGAACTCATTGGACGGCGCTTCACAGTGCAGATGGACAATGACCCGAAGCATACTGCGAAAGCAACCAAGGAGTTTTTTAAGGCAAAGAAGTGGAATGTTCTGCAATGGCCAAGTCAATCACCTGACCTGAATCCAATTGAGCATGCATTTCACTTGCTGAAGACAAAACTGAAGGGAAAATGCCCCAAGAACCAGCAGGAACTGAAGACGGTTGCAGTAGAGGCCTGGCAGAGCATCACCAGGGACGAAACCCAGCGTCTGGTGATGTCTATGGAATCCAGACTTCAGGCTGTCATTGACTGCAAAGGATTTTCAACAAAGTATTAAAAGTGACAATTAGATTTATGATTATATTTATTTGTCCAATTACTTTTGGTCCCTTAAAAAGAGGGTGGCCACATTTGAATTTGTTGTAATTCCTACACCGTTCACCTGATTTGGATGTAAATACCCTCAAATTAAAGCTGAAAGTCTGCACTTAAAGCACATCTTGATTTTTTCATTACAACTCCATTGTTGTGGTGTACAGAGCCAAAATAATGAAAAATGTGTCAATGTCCAAATATTTATGGACCTAACTGTAAGTACAAGGTCTATTTGAATAATTTCAACAGCTATAATATACAGAACACCCTTGTGAACATAGATAATACATTCATATATGTGTTAGTGGTATATTAGTTTATGATAATACACAGAATAAAAGAAAAAAAAGAACAACTGTCAACATTACTTTTTATTATCTTAACGATATTCCCAAAGGCTTTTCTTTCTTGTATAACATAGCTCTATATGTAAGCCTGGCTTTGATTGAGTGAAGTTAAATATTTATAATAATAATTTGAGTTCAGACATTTCGAGAAATCGCGGCAACTCGGCCGGAACTGAAAGCTCCATAACTTCTCCGGGTGTACTGGAATGTGTCTCGTTTCACAACATCTGGTTGCTACATGTCCAGAGCTATCGGTAGGTAAGGGCCAAAAATTAATATTTCAGCCATAAGTAAGAACATTTTCATTTTTTTTGCTGGACAAAAATTACATTCTTGTGCATATCTTTGCGAGGCTTTGTTTAAAGCGTATTTGGCTCTGTAGGTTCTAAGCATTCCAAAACCGTTGAGTTTTCGAATGTAGCTTCTTGCTAACGATTTCTTCGTCATTTTTTCAAAACTCAGGGTGCATTCTCGAGCCATTTTGGGGTCACTTTTAGTCATATTTATGGTTTATTTTAATGTTTATGGTGGAATTGTGTTTCTTTATTCACATATATGTTTTTGACTATGAAGTTCAGATTTTGGGTTCATATGACCACCTGAAAACATGACTAAAGCACAGTTTTAGGGGTTCTGCACCCCATATGGGGCGCTTGGTGTTGGCGAGTGTTTGGTATTCAAAAATGTTTAAGTCTCAATCTTGTTGTGGTGTACAGAGCCAAAATAATGAAAAATGTGTCAATGTCCAAATATTTATGGACCTAACTGTATATAATCACTATTTAGTGTCGGCTGCAACAGTCACAATTTTTGCCTAAACGGGTGGTTTTCATGAGGTGACTCCGAGGTGTTTGTAGCTCGCTCCCTTTTGGAGTCACGGTGGTTAATGTGGAATCCAACAGCAGTTTCATGGCGGTAAAAAAATAAAACCAAAATACTTTTACAATCAGTCCTGAAGCACAACCCACTTCTCTGGTATCCATCCATGCTCTCAGTATGTTACAAACCGAAAGATATCCACCTGCAACCAAGTTTGTTTATGTCCTCCCTGGGTGTGAGGAGCCAACCCAGCTAGCAGCATGCACCGCAGTGAGTTCATGTCACTGTATTCCAGGGCCAATGGGACAGTTTGGGACGTGTTGAGCGTATTGAATGGCAGCTGCAGGAACGGCCTGAGCAGTTTTCACTGACATTTCGACTCCGTGTTCCTGCCTCGCAGCTTGGGTTGCTGCTCAAATGTATCGTAAATGGCCTGATTTCAAGCTGACTACAGCCCCTGTCCTCTCTCTGACCAGACTGTGAACAACAGCTGGCAACTTCTGTTCATGCTGCTACTTTGAGAGTGAAAACGAGTCATTCAAGGGGAATAATTATTCACACAGCTCAATCGTGACCTTTAAAATTATATTGGGCAACATTTTATTGGTTGTTACAATTAGGGTGTGCTGCACGGAGCTCAGGAAATTGTTACTCTGTTTTCCAGCTGTTTAGTTTAAGGTGTCTGTCATGCTGGCGCTCTGGGCCCAGGGCATCACGTGATTACAGCATTACCACATTTTTCGCAGGTGCTAGGAAATGAGATTCACCCTAAGTACTAGGCAAACCTCAGTGCTTCTGAATATATTCTCCTGTTCCACCAATGAGTGTGTGTTTAGTTAAAGGGACTCACACACACACCCTGTAGTTGAGGTTTGGAGCTGTGTGGTTTTTTTGGTGTCTTTGTTTGTTTAGAGTTAGGTTGTTCTGAGCCCCCGTGCTTTATTTCAGATTAAGGCCCGCTTCGCATTTACACAGTAGCACACTTTTCACATCTGGAGGCCGCCTCTGCAACCGCGCTCCGATCCGTGGGCCATTGAGCCGCTCCACTAGTGCAGTTTGAGGTTAACCGTGTTGCTCAAGGGCACCTCGGAGGTGGTAATGAGGTTGGGACACTCTTCCAAACCAGTTGGAATCCATCGTGCAAAACCCAGGATGTGCACTGCCATGTTGAAGTCTTGAGTTCGGTGATTTGGCCATCGCCATCTTGTTTTTTTGCAACCAGTGAACAGAAGTGACCATATTTGGACTTTGGAAGAGTAACGCATTACAAGGTAGCCCCGCCCTCAAGCATTCTCTGCTTTACGGACTCTTTGACTCTAAATGACCATAATTTACAAATTGAACATCATACTGTATTGAAGAACACTTGAAGCGTGTTAGACCATAAACTCCTGTTTACAATGTTTACTGAGGTAATAAATAAAGTAACAAGTAATGTTATAGCTCTGCAATCTGACTTCTTCTTGCAACCAGACGAGTCGACCCCCGCTGGCCAGAAGAGAGAATGCAAGTTTAAGGATCTTCCACAATGACTTTCCAGAAGTGGAAGATGCCGCCTGGTCTCACAACAGTATACAGTGTAAATTAAATAGGAGCTCCAGTTTTGAAGAGACAGAGAGTGTACCGCTAAAGGGTCTTCTGTGGGTCTGGAGGAGCTTTAAGTCTGAGAATGTAATTCGGTCTCAGGATGACACATTTTATAACAGACAGCCTGCTGGCTGGAGTTTAGAAGATGTGGGTAAGTGTACACAAGAGCACCTGTGAGTCTGAACTCTGGGCTTCATTCATCACACAAATTCACCATGAAAAATTAAATAAATGGGAATTTGAATTCTATTGAGGCTATTTTTTATATGAAGGTGAACGTAACATTTATTGACAAGTGGGCGTACCAAACATGTCCCCCTCTCATGCCCCTGCACTCGCTCTAATAGCACCCCATTTTTCCAATCGTGATGACTTAACTATATTTTTAAACATGCATTTTAATCATGTATTGGGCTATATGCTCTTGATTGCCCCCGAATGGGCACCCTTCAAGTGCCTGCTGTTGGTCTGGTGCACCATGTGGCAATGCAGGGATGCACACGCGCTGGATCATCCCGCCGACAAATTGGCAGAAACGGCCGACATTGCGTCCAATAAAAGTATGAGATGGCGATCCCTTTGAGGGGCGTGCGTCCATTATTTTGACATTTATCCCCTCCTCCCACACCCCTCTTCTCCCCCTCCCCGTTAATGACAAATGATAAATCAGCGCGGCTCGGTGGTATTTTTAGACGGGGCGGGAGATTAATGAGGTTATGATTCTGGCCTCTTGTGGTCGATGTAGTGCGCGAGGGGCTGGCTGCGCCCCTCCCCCGACCGTATAGGTGATGGCTGAAGCCGGCAGTCTGGCGGTGGAGCGCTGAT
Source organism: Cottus gobio (assembly GCA_023566465.1). Lineage (NCBI taxonomy): Eukaryota > Metazoa > Chordata > Actinopteri > Perciformes > Cottidae > Cottus > Cottus gobio. The sequence continues at coordinate 13,066,809 of CM042216.1, forward strand.
CAGCATTAATACAGGACCGCCTCTCAGCCTCGCAGCCGCTCTCCCTGGTCCCCACTCACCGGAAGGCTGCTCGGCAGCTGCGAAGCGACCTGCGCACAGCCTCCCTCTTGTTCGCTGCGAGCGTCTATTGGCCTGAGAGTCGGTCGGTTTAGGGGAAGAGGCGAAAAACACCGGCAGGTGTTGACTAGCGGGGAGAAATCGCGGTGCAGACTGATGACGATGATGATGGTGAGGAATGATGCATCTCTTCCCCGTGCCTTTATGAATTACATCGCGTATTGTGAGGAGGCGTAGAGGCATCTCTTTTTTCCCCCTTTTTTCTTTTCCTTTTTTCCTTTCCCGTCACGTTCTCGCCTGTCTGTAATGGTGGATTTCTCCGTCGGCTCTGAGGCGACGCGTCTCGACGTGGACAGCTGAATTCCGCCCGTCTTCCGAGAGCGCATCTCAGCATCGGCCCGCAGCGCTGCGCCATGGCCTTGGACGTCCAGACTTGCGCGGTGTTCACGGTGATCGCGGTTCTGGTGCTTGTGAACGTGCTGTTGATGTTCATCCTCGGTACTCGTTAATGGATCTGCGCTTGGGGCCCGGTTCGCAGCGCAGCGCACTTTCACACAGGAGAGGAGAGAAAGGCAGTGCGCGTTGGTCGAGAGCGGGGACACCCGGCGCTCCATCACGGCTACGCGTTGAAATGAATGACGTTGGTACAACATAATGTATTTCTGTTACCCCCCCCCCCTCCCTCCCACCCGCCACCCCTCTCCTCAATCCTTCGTTATGTCTTGTGTTCCTCTCACCGTTTGTGATAGCTAGTGTTGTCTGGTGGTGGTCGTAGTTGTGCGGATACAGATCTGTGATGCTCTTGCCTTTTTTTGTGGTGACTGGAAATGCATATCCCCGCATATAAACATGTCTCCCCCTCCTCCCTCTCTCCTACGTCGATCTCCCTCTCTCCTCCATGTTGTATTTTGTGGATTATGCGCATGGATTAATTTGATTCTATAGTCATCCGCTTTTTAGAGGGAAAATGAATCTGATGGTCTTCTCTTTTTTTTTTGTTTTGTTTAACAACAGCCTACTGCTGCGTCAGGTCTTGTTTTCTCATTGTGATCCACTGCCACATCCACAATATGGCAGCTGATAGCTGAGCAGTGATCTCACCGCTGAAGTAATTGGGATATTTGTAGCAAATAGAGGTGCAAGTGAGAGGTTGCTGCTGGTGGCGGACTCCAGAGGATCATTGTAATCTCAGCTGAGCAGTAACCAATAGCAGGCAGGGTTAGGCCTAATAAAGGAGGGCCTCCGTCACTCCAGGTTTCCCCCATTTTAGATGCAGCTAAACTCAGCTCCCATTTCACAGCCCTACAACACTCACATTTACAGCATTTCCAGGTGGCACCTGTTTCTGCAGCCGACACATCATCACGCATGCTCACTAAATAGTGTCTCATAAGAAAAAAAGTATTAGTAAATGTGCACATTTCTCACATATTAAATGTCCTCCAAGTGAAAAGGCATGTCAGGGTGGAGATTAAAAAAAAGCATGTTTCCTTCTCTCTTTGTCTTCTTATCTGTACCCCACATGCAGTTGCATAATCTAATAAAGGATTGGAGGCAGGTGTCATAAATGTTGAATGAATGTCAGAAATAGATATGCTAAAAGCCCATCCCAGAGCCTTCCATGACAGTCCTATAAATAGGGATGGTAGGCTGGCTAGGTTTTTAAGAAGACTGTATGTGCTTTCTCACACTCAAAAGGTGCCATGCATTGTGTGTGTGTGTGTGTGTGTGTGTGTGTGTGTGTTAGTGCGTGCGTGCGTGCGTGTCTAGTTAAGTGGTAAATGTTGTACTGTAGGTGTAGAAAGAAGCGATTGAAGAAGCCATGTATTAGGAGCATGAATATAGCTCCATCACATGCTGTGGGATGTGGGCTGGTGTGTGTCTTCATCAACGCATAAACATCCCTCCTAGAGGGGACCCCCACAGGACTGTAAACATAGCATACTAATATTGTGCGCTGCAGTGGCTATGGCTCAGGTGGCCAGCGGTGGTAACTCAGTGCTACTTACAAATGTGTATTCACATGTTAAGTAGCACGTGTGTGTGCGTGAGTGTGTGCGTGAGTGTGTGCGTGTGTGTGTGTGCGTGTGTGTTGGGGGTGGATGTTATCCATAGTTCCTCTTCGAATCTGAGTCGTGCACACGTCCCGAGTGTTCACACATCTGTTAATCCCTCCAGGGCAGGTGCCTTCTAATAGAGTACCGTTAAATGCTGTGCAGTCAGAAGTGTCAATGTGTGGATGGTGTGCGCAAGCGAGACCACAGTGTGTGTGTGAGAGGATGCGAGAGCATTTCTCGCCGGTTTTTAGGCAGAGCGTCTTTGATTGGCTCCCAGACTCGGGGTATAAGTGTATTACATAACAGGGTTGGCAGACACAGGGAGGACGGGCCGCGAGACTCGCTCAGTGCGTCGGAAAGAGGAGCCTCTTGCTGGAACACACAGCACCTTTGCGACTCGACAGCAGCCTCGGCACCCGCGGAGGACCACCGCTTCCCTAAAAGAGATTTAATTATCATGATTGTGTGAACCGGACTTCTCCATGCATACACTCTCTGAACAGTTTCATGTCACAAACATGGTAAGGCGGGCTAAAAGGCGGGCTAAAAGGCGGGCGTGTGTGTGTGCGTGTGTTCGCTCAGGGATGCTGTAGGTGCTTTTGGTGCAGATGTGCTACGGCTGGAGATAGAGGAGGATGTTGGAATGCAGCGTAGCTGCCAGTGCAGTGAATGCTGATGTGTTGTGCTGCAAAGATGATATAAGCGAGGGAATCTGCCCTCGGTTCTCACATGTTTCCTTGTTAGTCTCCGTTCTCTGTGCCTCCAACGTGAGACAGCTGAGAGCGTTGCCGTATGTGTGTGTCCATGTTGTAGTGGAAAGATTCCTCTGCATTCATTTGCATTGACCCAAATACAGGTTTTGCGGTTTGGAGACGGCAGATTCGGCCTTTGATCTTTGATGTTGTAACTGCGGTGTAACCATCAGGATGACACGGGTCCTCACACACGGGGAACGATGAGTTTAGTGGCGAGTGTGTTGGTTGTGTTGTTTGCGTGTTCACTTGTGAACCATTTGATCAAGCTAGGTGCGATGTTGGGGAGATTGATTATGTAATGTTTTTTAATTTATTCAGACATGTATAGGGGGAGGGGGGGCAAGGATGCAATGTATTGGAGAGGGCAGCGCTGATCTCATTAGGGAGATGGAGGGATGAGAAGGGGAGCGGGGAAGGAACATTGGCCGTGAATGGATCTCTGTCTCTCCCCCTCACTCTTTCTTTCTGTCTGTCTGTCAGCAGATTGATGGGGACTGGAGAGATTGCACTGGGGGTGAATGGGGCTGAAAATGGAGTGGTCCTGGAGCATGGGGGCATTGGAGGCTGGGGGGGATTAGGGAAAGCAGGACTGTCCTCCGTGCCAATGCTCATCTGTTCTATGGGAGCTGCTTTTAGGCGGAGGTCCTGCTGTCAGAGGGTGGCAGTCAAGTAGAGCAGGTTTGGTTTCTACTAACTGCGTTGGGTTTTATTTTTTTATTTTACTCTCCAATTGTGTCATATCTGACTTGAATTAAATTCCTTTTCCTGAATCAACAATCATTTTTGAAAATCTTTTACTACTATTCATTGGTCCTGTTTCCATGGCAGCGTGACACATGTTTTTGCCTGAAGTGTCCTGAAGCATCCTCATCTGTCACCATGACGACGGCTGTTCTTTCCCTTCCCGTGTTCACTCCTCTGCCCTGATTGGCTTAGATCCCCTTTAGCTCTCTTAGTAAGTCACCAGGGAAGTAGACATGTCCACAGGTTGAAGGGGCAACGTAGCGGCTGAGGGAGGGGGGGGGGGGGGGGGCACACACAGACACACACAATCTCCAGTTTCTAATGGACCTTTCCTGCAAACGCACTGCATCAGCACCTAGGTAGAATATCATATTTGCGCTGGAGTGATGAGATGCATTTTAAAAAGGTTTTCCCATCCAGAAATTGCATCGTATCAGAGGCAAAGCAATCTTGAAAGGGTGGAAGAAAAAAAACAACTAAAAAACATTGACTAACTCAATTTAAAAAGCAACAGTAGCTCAATATAAATATGCACAAGCCTTAAATGCAAGTACTAATTGAATGTCCATCCATGAGACGTCCCTGTCTCCAGGCCTTTGGTAACTCCTTACCTAGAGCCTAAGCAGCTCCTGTCAGGCTTGGTTAGCGCTGGCTGCTCTGCCCACAGCCCCAGGGACTGAATGCATGGTTAGCTCTGGACTGGAGCATGCTGATGAACACAGCTTTGCAGAGAACAATCGGAACACGCAGTTGGAGCTCTGCCACGGACGCATACAGGAGTTTTAGCGCATGTGGAGGTAAAAGCTGCACGTGTGCACAGCTCAATGCCACAGAGCTCAGGCCTCAGTGTGATGCATGGTGACGCTGTTTGGCAGATGGATGATGTCAGAACACTGTCCGCTGTCTGTTGTCCTCTAATGAGAGCAACCTTTAGCCTCTCCAAGTCCGCTAAAGAATACTGATCACCCGACCGGCGTCCATGTCCTTACGCACTACGCCCCAATGCCAGCCCGTGCACATGCGCCACCGGTTTTGCTATTTAAGCATGTATCTCAGCGTTGCATAATGTCCACATTATTTATTTATAACTCCAAAGTCAATAGAAAATATTTGATGAGTCATCCTTCCGTGTTGCCGCTGATAAAATAACAAGCATGAAGTAAGGCAGATAATCCCTTCACATTTGTTTGCTCCTCAGCATTTATATTACATTAACACATGTAATTATTCTAATTTCATAAAGGGCCAATTACCATCCCTGTGTTGAGACTGGTGCTGTGCTTCTGAACGTGGTGTTGTTTCTTCACTAATAGCTCTGCCTTTTTTTGTGGTGCCGTATTTTGTTGTGTTGTGCTGTGGTCTGTGTCGAGCTATTGTGTTGTTCTATTTGCAACCCCTAAGCTGCCAGTGGGCCCTGGCTTTGAGGGTGTGTATTTGCATCCATTAGTAATCTGAGTGGGCTTAACAACAAGGATTCACACAGATCGGGGCCAAAATGAGGCTGAGCACTGAATTACAATCACTTTCCAATTAGATTTTAAATGCAGTTTTTTTTTTGGTCACGTGGATCAATATCCGCCGGTCAGTGTCTGCAGTGCTCGTCACGCTGGCTCAGTTCTGAGAATAAAGCTTAAGATATCGTCTGTCTTTCCCTCCGATTTCTCTAGTTGATAAGTGGAGGTTCAATCGTCAACGCTGAGGCGGTATGGGACCATGTGACCATGGCGGACCGGGAGTTGGCGTTTAAGGCCGGTGACGTCATCAAGGTGCTGGACGCCTCCAACAAGGACTGGTGGTGGGGCCAGATTGATGAGGAGGAAGGATGGTTCCCCGCCAGCTTTGTACGGGTGAGTTAGCTGCAGCCATGGCTGGCCAGCGACCATAGACACAACACACACCCACACGCACAGAAACGGAGGCACATGAACATATGCACACAAGCTGATGAACACACAGGGGAAGTCACGTGCCCAGAAACGCATACACGGAAAGAAAAAATACACAGATGCACACTGTTAAATAATGCTTTATTTTAATAACACATAACACTCAAGAGATCTGAGAATAGCCTTTATCGGGTGTTCAGGGACAATAAGACAAAGATGCTGATGAGCCCCTTTTTTTTTGGCATCAACCTCAGTTCCTCCCCTTGAAATAAATTTACAACGTCCTCACTTTACATCGTGATTATATGTCTCACCTATTTGAGCTCAACGTAACCCGACACACAGGTCTGATGCAGCTCCTGCACCTTGTTACATACTTCTTTTCCTTAACTTCCTGAGTATCCTTGTTGTAGGTGGAGGCTCCTCCCCCTCCCCTCCCCCCACAGACACTCCTCACCATGGCCATTCCCACCTGTCCACCCTTCCATATTCACTCCTGACAGGGCAGGGCAGACAGGCTGACCGACTGTCAACCAAAAAGTATCTTTCTGTTCTGTCATTCTCTCTCTCCAAGGTGGAACCCCACCCTCCTCAGCCCCAAACAAAACAGGTTTTCTATATCAACCCCATAGCAACTCCACGGTTCCAAAACACCACGTCAAAGGTGCGTTTCTTTCCCCCAGCTTCATCCACCCACCCATCCAGCCTGCCCGCGCACCCGCCCGCTCCAGTCTGTCCACGCAACGTACCCACGACATTACCAAACATTAACGTTCCCATGACGTTCTCACATCATTCTCAACGGGGTCGATAGAGAGGCAGAACTGATGAGTCAAAAGTAAAGTAATGTTAAACGTGTGCTGAACGGCCCGCACTCAAATTCTGCAAATGTGTTCATATAGAATCAGAAGGATTTCGGAATCCCTATTCCTGTTAATATTCATGGAGATTTCCATTTCAAATATGGATCATTCATTTTTCTGCACTCCATTTACTGTTGACTCTGACTATTTCTCAGTCTTTATGCTGCGCTACTAGTTCTAGTCTGCAGTCAGTGCTCCACCACCCGTCACTCTGCTTGTCTGTGGCGCTGCATTTCTCATCGTGTGTTTGGCATTCTACCCGCCGGGTTCTTTGATGTTCTCTCGGCAAACTGTGTGTCATCAGGTGTTGGCTGCTGGACATCTGAAACCACGCACACTTGGCCCTTTCTATGAGCGATAGTGGAATACACAATGTATGTGGGCCTGTGCGTGCCCGTGTGTGTGTTGGTGAGTGCATGCATGTGTGTGGAAATTGTGAGGTTGCGTGCGAGCGTATATGCATGCGTATGAGTCACACACAGGGCCAAAGTTGGGCATTGAATATCCTCTGGCTACCAGCCTCTTAAAGAGGCTTATTTTAAGCTCTGCAGTTTGTCCCTCACCTTTCTGAAAAGCTGGAGCAACAGTCGTACTCCCTGTCCAAACCACCGGACTCCCTCTAAATGAAGCTCTGTGTGTGTGAGATGTGTGTTCACGTGTGTGTGGTGTGTGTGCTGTGTGCATTCATACTCATGAGGTGCGCGTAGTGCCACTTTTATGGCAACATTTTGTGGTATGAACACCTAAATGTGTCTGTTTACTAATACTTTTGTTTCCGTCAGATTCATATACACTGAACTGACATAACTGAGCACCTTTTTTATTCAAGTGTATGTGTCTGTGTGCGTGCGTGCGTGTGTGTGTGTGTGTGTGTGTGTGGTTATGTTTGCACTCAGCTGTGGGTAAACCAGGAGGACGTGGGAGGGGAGCCAGCCGAGGGGAGCAGCGACGTGCAGAACGGGCACCTGGACCCGACCAATGACTGCCTGTGCCTGGGCTCGCCCCTCCAGAACCGAGACCAGATGAGAGCCAACGTCATCAACGAGATCATGAGCACGGAGAGACACTACATCAAACACCTCAAGGACATCTGTGAGGTACTAAACACGTGCACACACATCCACTGGGGTTCCAGGGCATGTGTTTACAGGATAATAGGACCGGTACATGGGAAAGAGCTGAACGAACTGAAACGTGTGAGAAGAAGCAACACAAGGGTCTAGTATGAATTCTTAACACTCCCACATTCACACTTTTCTTCAAGACATATTTATTTTTCTGTTGATATCAAAATAGTCCAAAAATAGTTCTCTCTCATTTATGTATTTTCTTTCTTAGATAAGAAGACACAATTTGCCGATTGTACACAATGGTGGCAGCAACCACACTCGGAGCGATCTAGTCCACGTAGAATGTGTCATTATGATTCATGCCCAAGTGACAGGCTCGAATTCACACCTAATTAAATGAAACAAGAGCCCGGCCATTTGTTACATTTTTAGCATGGCAAGCCTTTTTTTAAAGACTCCAAACATTTGACACATTCAAATTTAAATCTGAGTCTAAAAGCTGGACAGATTACTCATCAAACGTTTGAATATATTCAACAACTCCTCCACTTTGTGAACTCTTTTTCAATGTACATTTTCCACCATTAGTGAATTTCACGAGCCTAGTTATGTATACAGAGCTGGATTTGCATGGCATAGTGTTAGTCCACTGAATATCCTAGTACATGTATGTGTGTACAGCACAGCTACAGTATTTACTCTTTAAACTTTTGTATCTAACATGTAACGGTTTTATCTTTGGGAATCTGAAATATCTAATAATAACTGCTCCACATGATAACTGGTTCGAAATAAACCAACATCTATGGGAATACTTGATTATTGATGTTGTATTATGTAAATGTAAACTGATAATTTGACTTTGAGATTTCCAGATAGTTTTCTTGTTATTATATAAGATTGAAAACAGCCCATAGTTATAATCAATGACTGTCCCATACCAGCCTGTTTGTTCTACTGCTAACATTAACCATATAACATCCAGTTAAGTACAAATGTCTTCCTGATGATACTGTAAAAAACTAAGACAAATTCCCCAACAAGTTAAAGTAAGATTGCGTAATTCTGTTTTGCTCATGCGAGGCAGTTATTTCTAAAATGTTGTCAGCGACACAGCCGTTGCCTCTGTGCTGGATGCATAGAGGTTAAATCTGAATACACAACACAACACCTGCATAATGACTTTGGGTGGGCAAGATTTTCTAGTGCAGATTTCTTGCTTATCTAATCATCTTTCCTCAACATTCTGTAATCCCTTTGTATAGCTGCAATAAAGCGTACATTTCACCTTCTCACCTCCACACTTGTTGCCTGTGGAAATACCCCGCATGCTCAAATTTGGTACAAACCAGCACAGGCAAGAAAGACCTCTTTGATGCTCTTTAAAACAGATGTGGACAAGCCTGTCAACGGGTTAGTCGTTACATTTAATTTTAAAATGATAATTTATCATAACTATTTCCAAACTGTGTGTGTCACGTAAGTAAGTGAAGGATTTTAGAATTTAGAAAAAATACATAGAGTAAATTTAAACTAATAGCTGATATTTTCCTGGTCACTTTGGGGTCTATGATAGAAGAAGCTTCCTATCTCAAGCATAATAATGTATTTTAGTCTTTCCTTTTGGAAAGAGACTTTTCTCAGCTTTCATTTTGATTATTTACATTAAGCTCGACTGAACAAAACAAAAAGGCTCAACGTATGTTTTTCATAAACCCACGTTGGTGGAGTGTGAAACAGCAGAAAAGCCACCTCTCACAGCAAACCTTTTCCCAAAGTGCAGAAACTTCAAGGCATTTAATTAACCACACAGAAATTGAAGCCGCAGTTCGACCAACACGAAATAGTTTTGACTCTGCCGAAGCTTCGCAGTCATAGTTCATTTAGATTCAAATGATTTATATTTAAGGAGCGACTTCCGCTGTCTATGACAAAGAATTAACAAAAAAACTGTGATGCGATGTAACGAGCTGTGGCCTGCGTCCTACTTTTCTGTGGCAGCTTTCTGACTGAGCCATGCCGCCATGTCACAAATCAGGACCTGGCACTTCAAAGTGTACCGTCTTTGAAGGCCTCCCTAGTAGTTGTGACCCTTGTTGTTGCAGGGCTACCTGCGCCAGTGCAGGAAGCGCGTGGACATGTTTAACGACGACCAGCTGAGGGTCATCTTCGGGAACATCGAGGACATCTTCCGCTTCCAGATGGGCTTTGTTAGAGACTTGGAGAAACAGTACAACACAGATGACCCCCACCTCTCTGAAATCGGACCATGCTTTTTAGAACACGTGAGTTCAAATATCGTTTTCTCGAGTGTTTTCCTTTCATAACACACTTCATTATAACACACACAAAAAAAGCTTTGAAAAAAACTTGATGTCCAGCTGAGAGCAGCCATAATTGCAAATAATTTTGTTCGGTTTGTTATCTCAAGATCAGAATTTAATTATCTCGTTATCATGAGATAACAGTTAAGCTGTGGCTATAATGAAGTCACCAGCAAACTGTTTTTTTGTTTTTTTCGAAAGATAATGAGATAATTAAGTCATGATCTCGGAAAAAAGAAACAGCTCTAATAAAACTTTTAGCGACCGGAGCTGCTCCTCCGTACATGTTGGCACGCTTCTCCCCAGCGTGTTTTATTAAAAAGAGGATTGCGTTTCATATTTCCCCCTCTCATCTTGTGTCCTCTCTGCTCTTTTAATCTACAGCAAGATGGTTTTTGGATCTACTCAGAATACTGCAACAACCACTTGGATGCCTGTATGGAGCTGAGCAAACTGATGAGGGACGGCAGGTACCAGCACTTCTTCGAGGCCTGTCGCCTCCTCCAGCAAATGATTGACATTGCCATAGACGGCTTCTTGCTCACCCCTGTACAGAAAATCTGCAAATATCCACTCCAATTGGCGGAGCTTCTCAAATACACTGGGCAGGAGCACAGGTACTGTACGCTTTGTCCAAAGTCACATTTTAAATGTTGATGCTTTGATGCTATTACTGATGCATCATTGTGTTCCAGATGCATTGTGTTGCTATGCAGGTGTTTGTTCGGCTGGAGCGGTGATTATTCATGCACAAACTGAAACAAATGTTATTTTGCACTGTTTTGCCAAGCTTTCTGTGAATGTCGTGGAGGAAAACGTTTCATCAAGGAATCTCAGTTGCATCGAAAATGTACACCACAACACTGCTCTTCATCACCATGTCACATCATCTTCATCTCAACACATGGCCATAGGACCATTGCACAGACCTCTGGATATACATATAGATTGCAGATTAAATATGAATTTGGGCTTTCGCTGGCTCACGTACGAGCGTCAACATTCCCAACACACACAGCATGCACCGCACAGAAGCACAGTAAACATTTGCAGATACGAGAGCATCCAGATGTGCAAACTCATGCGTGCAAGCCCACAGAAACATGGTGCGAGTGATTCAGCGTGTCTCAGCCAGCTCCAGGTCATTGACAAGGCACGCGTTCTCAGCCAGAGAGGGACAGGTGCCAGCTCTGCCTGCCAGATCACAGTGTTTGACTGTTTGGAGCTGCAGAGAATCTGCCTGCTCTCACACACACACACACACACACACACACACACACACACAGACGCAGGCATTATCTTCCAAAGTGAGGATTGGATCCATTGCATTTCTAAGCCAGAGGGATAAATCCAGCTCAGTTAGCATAGACACAGTCAGAGTTAACTGTGGATAGAGAAAGTGGCTGATTAGAATTAAATGGAAGCATGTTATTTTCACTGTGTTCCTGCAGACTTACTGCTGCTACTTGAGTTTATAACCCCATTCCTTTAATAGGCTACTCTGTATCACTCACTGCTGCAACATTACATGTTTTTTTTTTTTTAATGGGTGGCCGAACTCCAAGAGCTATAAATTTGACCCTTTAACACCCCAGCAGTACTTATGTATACACTGTGTCCGTAGTGATTACCGATACGTGGCAGCAGCGCTGGCAGTAATGCGGAACGTCACTCAGCAGATAAACGAGAGGAAGCGGAGGCTGGAGAACATCGACAAGATCGCCCAGTGGCAAGCCTCTGTTCTGGACTGGGAGGTATGTGTATGTATTGACTGTGAAGCATCTGATGTCCACTGCTGTTGTTTTACTGGCAGGATCTGGCCCAGTCTGTTTAGTCCATCTGTGGAGTCACGGGTATTGCCCAGGGACGGAGGAACTTTTACCTCATTTACAGCTCACTTGATGTAATTCAATCAGGAGAGACTTTTCAAAGTCAGAATTGTGGAGAGTCTTTGGTGATTAGAACCATTTGTGACGTAGTCATATTTGTTTGGGGGTGGGGGGAGGGGGGGGTGGGGTAGTGATGCCATGGTTAGTGCAGGATTCTGGAAACTAGTGGTGAAGGGGATGAAGAGAATTGGCTGAAGATCGGGATGATGGATTTGGAGCGGGACTTTGGGTGAGCTCAGTGGGAGGAACTGTGGGCGCTGGATGTGGTGAAGACTGCAGGTGAATGGAGCAGGGTTTTCATATGCTTTTAAAATTCTTGACTTCCTTAAATGTTTGTATTTGTAGCCTAAATATCACAAGTTATGGTTAAGCTGAAAAAAATGCAGGATCCTACAAATCCCATAATGCAACGTGATAGCATTTTTTGTTAGACTTCCCTTGCCCGGTGAACAATAAACCTGATTAAATAATAGTTTAACTTTACATCATGTTGCACCAAACTTTAAAACTAGTTTAAAATCAAGGATTCAATTTAAACCTCAATTTAAACCTCAATTTAAACCTCACTTTAAACGTCAGTTGGGTTTTTACTCTAAACCTAGATCAAATTTAATTATTTTGCACCGAAACATTAAACTCCAATGTGATCCAGTTTTAAATTTAAAATCTTTTGAGATGGATTGAAAAAAAACAATCAAGTTCAAGCTCAAAGAAAACTGAAGTTAGTACAAAGAACTTTGAGCTGGTTATGTAACCGTCTCTGCTGTAGCTACATGACCTACATAAGCAAACAACTGGGCCTGTCTTTGAATACAGAGATTCTTAGTCGACTTACACTCAGACGATTTTGTAGTCAAATAGATTTATATTTGAATATATTTGATTTAAGTAACAGATCGAGTGAGTTTCTTCACAGAGAATCAGGCCAAAGCAACTCTTGAAACCTTGTTATTTTTAGGCCGGACTGCTGGGGAACTGTTACGGAGCTGAACAGCAAGATTAGACGGGCAGTGAAAGAAATCTCAAAGCTTCTCTGCCGAGCCACGGCTAGTAATGTTAGGTCAGGTGACATTTTAGCTAGCTAGCTAGCTATCGAGCTAGCTATGAGCCACAGGAGACACTGCTGAGAGCTCCTAGCCACGAGGAGTAAACTGATCTGGACTGTCTGCTGGAATCACACTGCATGACCTGTGAGTGTCTTCTTCATTCCCATGGTGTGTGTGTATCTGTGTATCTAGGGGGATGATATCTTGGACAGGAGCTCGGAGCTCATCTACACTGGGGAGCTGTCATGGATCTATCAGCCCTATGGACGCAGCCAGCAGCGAGTCTTCTTCCTCTTTGATCACCAACTGGTTCTCTGTAAGAAGGTAGGCTCTCTCTTTCTCTTTGTTCACTTCCTTCCTTCATTCCTTTTTCTGGAAGACCTTATTGGCTGAAAAAAAAAAGCTGAAAAAGCTAAAACACCCGCCGTGGGTCTGTGTTCTTGAAATGGCTGGTGTCGGAGACGCTTGAAGACCACGCGACGCCTTCAAGCGCACTCGAGAGCTGCAAATAGATGACATAATACCTTCTGAGACGCACCAAATCCTCGGCACCTTTCTCAAAATGGAGCGGCGGTAGTTTGGGCTCTAATGCACCAGCGCTGCGCTCTCCTGTCAGACGGATGTTCACGCTTGACTGGACCCCACAACACACGGAGACACAGACACGAACGCAGACGGACAAAAACACAGAGGCCGGAGAAATGCAGCATTGTGCGCACGTGTACCACGCAGAGGAGCAATACTGCCACCGTGACGCGGCCGAACACGCACACCAAAGGAACTAACAAAGACGTACGGATTGTTTTTCTGCTTCCGCCTCACTTTTATCATCGTCGAGCATCTCTGGCACCAGAGATGAACTCTGGCGTTTCTGCAGATCCCCGTGTGTGTGTGTGTGTGTGTGTGTTAGCGGTTCTGGTCCACTAAATAAAAAACAGCTGCATGTATATATTTTAGTCTTTTGTTCCACTCGTCCTTCTCCAACAGCCTCGGTACGACATGTGTAATTTCAGCCCTCGGGGTGTGTAAGTAACGCGTTGCATGTAGCCCTCCATCTTTTCCGCTCATCTCTTCCTTATCGGCACACGGATGCAGATTCGTCTCAGCGCGCTTATTATTGTTTTTTTTTTCTTCTTTTCTTTCTACCTTCCTTGACCTTATAGTGCGGCTGCTGGTAATTCGGTCCCTAAGGCAACAGTCAAGATGAGGACTTTTATTTTTTTCATGGGGCCGTCTAATTCCTTCAAAGTAGCACAGGTCAAGGATTCTTGTGGTTGATGAACTAGAGGTGGACCAATTTTATTATTCTGATGATTAATTGATTTGGATTTGCTTCTTTGTTTGTCCGGTGTGATGGTAAACTGAGTATCATGGGAGTTTGGGCTGAGAAGACGTCCCCTCTGGTTTAAGAAAACTGTGATGAGATGTCATCTTTGTAATTTGGATTTTCGCAACTTTCACTTATTTTCTGATATTTTGTCAAATAATTCAGAGAATAATCATAATTGCTGGACGCTACCCTGTCATGATGTACAGTAGTTGAAGAATCTAAATGAAATATTTATAATGTTTTAAACTTTACCATCAGATATCCACTATTTTTATTCATACTCGGGTGTTTATCTGGTGTATCTTCACCGAGGCATTCCTTATTTACGCTGTCGTACTGTAGTACCGTTCACCATTGTTTCATAATTGATTCATCATCTTAAAGATTTTTGTTAGACAAAACACCAAACTATTCTTATGTTTCAGTTTTTCAAATGGAAACATTTGCAGGTTTAATTATTGTAAATTGAGATGTTATTGTTTATTTCTGCACATTTTCTGAGCAAGGGATTAATTGGGAAAATAACAGTAATGAAAAGAATCATTGTCGATAAGCAAAATCACTAACAGCCTTAGAAATTACACGAGTTAATTAAACACCTGTAAAAATAAGAAACATGCCAACGTTGAAATAGTACTCTCTACCTTTTGTGATTTGGCACACTGCAGCGTGTTTGTATGTCTGGGCAGCAGATGGAAAGGGTTGCATAAGGCAGCAGACTCTCCGGGTACCAAGGGAAGGATGCTAGTTGACACCTCTAAGGTTCAGCACACACACACACACACACACACACACACGTGCACATTAACAGACCGCTCCTCCTCCTCCTCTTCCCTCAGGATCTGATTCGCCGGGACATCCTCTACTACAAGGGCCGCATCGACATGGACCGCTACGACGTGCGGGACGCCATTGACGGCCGCGACGACGACTTCAACGTCAGCGTGAAGAACGCCTTCAAACTGTGCAACAAAGACAGCGAGGAGATCCACATCTTCCTGGCCAAGAAGCCGGAGGAGAAGATCCGCTGGCTCAGGGCCTTCCACGAGGAGAGGAAGATGGTGCAGGAGGACGAGAAAATCGGTTAGTCACGCATCTCCCCGTCCCTCCCTGTCTGCAAAGCTTTAGTCTTGTTCAAATGGACGTGCTGCATTGTATTAGTATGAGAGTTTAAGTAGGTTTTGTACTTTAATGTGAAAAACGACACAACGCTACATATCATTCACTTGGCTTTGCGATTACGTTTGTCGGTCAGGTTTTGAGATCTCTGAGTACCAGAAGCGGCAGGCGGCCATGACGGTGAGAAAGGTGACCAAACAGAAAGGTGAGGCAACAAGAAGATATCAGGTGATTTCCCTTTTCTTTTCCTCGCTGGTGTGCTCTGTCTTCTCATCGCTGTTTACTCTTTACTCCTTAACCTGCTCTCTTTTTTTTCTACTTTCTACACCTTTTTTTAAACACGCCTCCTTTGTTTATGAGTGGACCTAGACTATCTGTGTACTACTACGTAAGCTAGAAAAGGTCACGTCGATTCATGTCTTCTCGTTGTATTACTCTCGATATACTTCCTTTGAGTTAAATGTCTGTCGGGCCCGTACGCGAGGTTGAATTGATATGAGTTGCGAAGCAGCTGTTAAGCATCAATGAAAAGACAGAGGGCTGTTTGCATGACGTATTGAGTTTAAAGGGTGATAGCGGTGTTGGCGACATGTGGGTCCTGTGTCACGCTCGCCTCCAACCAATTCAAACTGCTTGCATTTGTTCTTTTACTGAGTTAGGGTGGCTTTTGGTGCCTTACATCCAGATGTTCAAGGTATACCCGGAACAAAAACCTCTTTGGTTGGTTCTGACTTCTGATGCGTACAAGAGTTTTATAGACATCTAAATTGCAGAACAAGGAGCCTCTACTTTACATTGTGTATTCCAGCACAAAGGAACAACGTGACACCTTGAAGCCAGGAGGAACATCAGGGTATTTGACTTATTTGGGGATTTGAACAAGTTCTGTTTGAAAGCCAGATATGTCAAAATACGGTAAAACTCCCAACAGCTGCTGACTATCTCAGTAACAGAAAAACATGTCAAGCAAGTTATTTTGAGATGCCAATTCCTCACGAGGCACCAGACAGAGGACCCGCATGTCCAAAACTGTCGGTATCATCCTTTAAGATTTAGCCATTTTAGTGCCAGGCTAGATGTTTGTACATTTACCATTACTGATGTTCTTGCTATTGCCAGTTTCACAATAAGCATGACCATCCATTAAGGTATTAATTAACCGATGACCCCCCTTCCCCTCGCTGGAATGTTCTCTCCGACGTTAGGACCCCTGTAGACGTCTGTCAGAAGTAAATGTTGTGTGTTTCAAAGTGCTGTATGTGTACATGGCTGGCACAAGGTGAAGTACTCTCTTGAATTTCAGATTCATTTATAGATTTCATCTTGAGAAAGAGGGCCATGTTGTATGGACATGGTTTGAGAATGATAAAGGTATATGCATTAGAGTTCTCCTTAGAGCTAGCACAATAAGATGCCATGGCAACTGCTAAGCAGCATTGGGAGGTGTTGTGACTAACGTTGGCATTGGAGCATGCAGTCACAGTCCAATCTGTTTACAAGCATTATCTTGACTATCCAAGATGAAACAGGTTTCCTCTTAACACAAATAGATCAAACCCTTCGAACTGCTAAAAAACAGTGTTTGGCTAATGACCCGCCCACTAACAAAAGACACTGTTCCTCATCTTTTCATTTCTTCCTGAGATGCCATGGCAACTTTTGAATAGTTCATCTCCCAATATTGATTGTATCTAATTTTTCAATTGCACTAGCATAGCTGTGATGCTTGTAGACCGTAGCTCAATGACGTCGTAGAGCGTAGTCAAATGCATATTAACGGCTTCCTGTTGGCTCTACTGTTGCCGCTCTTGTGTTCTCAAGTGTCGAGGGTGCTATTCAAACGAATGTGCTGTCGACAAACGTGGCAGAACAACGTCTCTTGTCCAAACGCCACCGCAGCGACGTAATCTGTGGGTTCTCTTGTTTGTCCGCCACAGAGTTTGGTTGAATAGCATCTTCAGTCTCCCTTGTGTCATCGCTCCAGCTGAATTCCACCCGTCTCCCAATTCAGCCGTCATCGTATGATCATACTGTCTCATGTCGCAGGTTTAATATGCAGGAATGTTCACACTGAAGGCTCATTTTTGTACGTTGCCTGTTGTCTTTGGAAGCATGACTCGGTGTTGTGTTTTTGTGTCTGTCCGAGAGACATTTTACTGACGCCGTTTCCTGTTTGCTATCCACCTCCTCTCCTCTTCTCTCGCTTTGTGCCCTGCGCTGCCTCCTTGTCACCCCCCCCCCCCCCCCTCTCTTGCTCTTTTGGCACCTGTCTTCTTAGGTGTAAACAGGTGCACGCCCCCCTCATACCCGCCCCCCCAGGACCCCCTCAGTGCGGGGCAGTATGAGGTATCGGAGGACATGGCACAAGGAGAGGTTTTTGAATTCAGTCAATCCAAAAGAGGCCAGGCTCCTTTCTGGCAGAATTTTAGTAGATTAGCTCCATTTAAGAAATAGAGATACACGGACTCTTCTGAAGGACCAGCTATTTTTCTTAGAAGCACTAAACACTGGAGGATCATGTCCCATGATGAAGAAAAATACGAAACACACACACACACAAGAGACTTTTGAAATCATGGACCATTGTTAATATAGCGTGTGACTGGAAGCAGCAAGAGGACTGAAGACTTGGATTTCAAACATTTGAGAAAAATAACAAAAACTTTATAATTCATATATGTCAGTAAAGTTCTTAGTTTTCATGCTTCTCCAGCTGAGTCGCCTGTCAAGGAACTCTCTTTCCCTCGGATTCTGCATCTTCACGCCATCTGAATGTCCCGGAGTTACTTAGATTGTCATATTAATCCATTTTGAGTCCCATCATCTGGAGAGAAACACGTGGGGCCGAGGCGGGGGCATTCCCAGTGGTGTGATTGTGTCGATCTTGCCGTGCTGCTATGTGAGATTGCTTGTTGCGTTCTTTCTGAATGTGAGATTGAATAACGACGGGCCCCCCGTGGCCTCTGAAGGACCTGTGAAGCTCTGCTGTCGGTCATTATCTCTGAGTTAGACCCATTCTTCCACTGATCACAGACCAGCCAGGCCGTCTGGATCCCCTCCTCACGCTCAACGCGCCATATGTTCCTCTCTCTAGCTGCTCGCATACAGTAACCCCCCCCCACCACCACCACCACCACCAGGTCTGACGTTTGTGTCCTTTCACCAACCACTTTTGACAGGGTATTCATAACCGCTCATGCCGACGATGCGACGAGAGAGCGTTTTCCGCTCAGATGAAACGGCTCGGGGCAGGAGACAGGCGGTGCTGCGGTCCACCTGCCTCGTGTCAGAGCCCCTCCCCCCTCTCCCCAGAGACCACCCCTGTAGCACTGTGCTGGCAGCTCACCGGGCGTTTGGAAAGAGAACAGCCGACCTCCGGGAAATCCACCGAGAGCGAAAAGAGAAGTTGAAGCATTGGCCAAGGTCTAAACTAATATCTCTTTTTCACGTCAGCTGTCAAAAGGAGAGACTCCTTCGGTTGGCTTGATTATTTTTTATGTTGCTCACTCTGTAAAAAGCACAGCACATATTCAGTCCGAGGAGCACTCTTTCTCCTCGTTTAAGTCGGAGCGACGCCAACGAGAGAATTTGGAACAAACCCTTAACCAGCACAAGGGGAAATGGTAAAAAAAAAATATATATACATATGTTTAAATGAACAGGACAACCGTAGCGGTTACTTGTGAGTCAGCACTGAAAGAACTTGCGCTGCTACAGAGTGAGCCACCGGCGTGGGGAGGAGAAAGGTGAATTTAATCTGCAGCATGCAGGTGTCCTCTGACAGATTCATGCATCTCTGAAGGCTGCAGCTTCAAATCTTGGCACTCCTCCCCGTTGCTTTTTCCAGATCTGATCCATGTTCTGGCAGTTAGCTCGGCACTGTTAAGTGATTTACACGGGACTGTGGCCTGATCAGATTGTTGTGTTTAATCAACAATGCCATGGGCGAGAGCCCGCACACGCTGCGAACAGAGGTGTTGGGAAGGAGAGGATCTAAACACAGTTGACACGCGCCATGAAGGTATATTCTTTTCTACAGTTGGAATGTAAGTGCACACGAGTCCATGGTTTGTGATCCTTTTTTGACCTCCGATACAGAAGTACATTTTGTGTTGAATTATATCACCTGATGGGACAGTACATATACAGTATGACAACTTGTGCAATGTGATATATCGTCATATATCTTCACTATTCACTACAACGTGATATGAAAGAGTTATATATCGTTCTATGTCATTTGTTTGCCTGCTTATAGGCCTTATAACCTATTGGAGAGAAAAAAAAGCGAGAGACCTTAGAATTGCTTTGTATGTTATGTAATTTATGTTTTTGTTTCAGTAAAGAAGGTTGAGAAATGCGTGAGTTGGCTGCTGGTGTCTGTAGAGATGGCTCCCAGTGAGATTGTTTTGGAAGATAATTCCCTGGTCTGGCACAGCAAACAGATATGGTTCCCAGGCCATGATAACCTCAGGTCCAGTGCTACGCCCCCTCCCCCCCACGCTCCCTCCTCCTCCCCCTATTCCCCTACTCCACGCCACCAACATACAGACACAAGCATGCAGGCAAACACACACGCACACACACACACACACAATCATGCGCACTTGCTGGCCCGTTCTGCTGCGGAGAAGATGGAGAGATGCTATCTAACAGTGCCTTCCAGCATTCCACTAGTGATTATCTATTCAGTTTCACAGGCAGATTTGAATTAGTCATGTATTTTCCCTTCAGTGTAGGACTTGCATCTCTCTCTCTCTCTCTCTCTCTCTCTCTCTCTCTCTCTCTCTCTCTCTCTCTCTCTCATACACAATGGGAATTCCTCGTTCCCCAGTGCATGAGATCCACTCGGACAGAAACTTAGAGGTCAGGCCTTTTCCATATGAGTAGATACTGTGCCGTCGGACTGAAACACACCTTATTATATTATACCACACGTACATAGCGGTAACTTTATTGCACAAAAAGAGGTTAATTCTAATTTCAGATGTTTAGAAACTACATAGAGTTCCTTATTAATTGTTATATTTAACATGCTAAATTCATTTGAATATATAGTAGGAAGCAGATTTTCATTAGTCGAGTTAGGATTCACTTTTCAAAGTATATTATTAGCAGTGAGTTATGAATCAAAAGAAGAATCATCTATTTTACCTTTATCAGCTACACACTGTAAATAATGTAAAAAGAACAGATCATATATTTGGATATTGGTATTTTGCGTTGGAGACGAATGTTGTTCCAGTTCTAGCGTGCGGTAGACCTCAGTACAGGTAAATGCATGCTCGTGGCATCCAATATTTTGCATGAGACTTTAGACAACTCTTGACAGATTGTTTAGTTTCATTTAACTTCCAATGGGATTTTTATTTCAACACCGCGGAACCATTTCATTTGTGAACCCACTCCATCTCACTAACGGGAGTTCTTTTCTCCGTCCACCTGTCTCCTGCTCACGACACACTACCGGTTGTAGCGTCTGTTTTTATTTATTACGTAGAGAGGACTCATCGTTCCTCGCGCTGAATCAAAAGTCTGAACTGTTGAGAGGTGAAGTGAAAGGCACTGACGTTCTCTGGGCCCAGATATATTGGCCACCACCAACTGAAAACTTATTCTGAAGTCTTTATTTGCTCTTTTCTTTGACTCCAACCTGCACTGTCATGGTCCAAACTGACGTTTTTTGGGGGTGAATTCCATTAACCGCTGAGGAAAAACGGGTATCATTTTTCTATGACAACAGTGAACCAAATAGGAGTTAGCACTGATCATGGGTGTTTGTGTATGGATTTGTAGTCAAGCAGAAGAGCTGAATAAATGCGAAACCTCTCGGGATGAGCTAAAAATACACATAATCCTGAAGACACACACATGCACAAACACACGCACACATACACATAGTACTTCATTGCAATTCATATCATGCTCTCGTTTCTACTAAGAAATGATTCTTTAAAGTGTGCAATGACTAGACAGTACAAATTAATTCCTCACTTGTATTTATTG
The DNA here is from genome assembly GCA_023566465.1 of Cottus gobio. NCBI lineage: Eukaryota > Metazoa > Chordata > Actinopteri > Perciformes > Cottidae > Cottus > Cottus gobio. Next base: position 13,087,955 of record CM042216.1, read on the forward strand.
AATGCAGTATTAAATAGAACCAATCGGGCCACATTGTTCAACAGGATGTAGACATTATGTTGTGTAACTGAGAGGACGGCGGTCCGCGTGGAAGATTCCTTTTCTTTTCTTTCTATTTCCTGTTATGAAACCAAGACAGCCAACTTAGCAGACTGTCCGTTGGATGCATCAGAGGTTGCTCAGCTTTGTGTATTCCTTTTTAGTCCAGGGTGTGCGTGAGCCACTCACATTCAGCATCGCGACATCTTCAGCAGGAACTCCTCGCAGTGTGGTTTCAGAATAGTCAGGGTACAAACGGAGTCTTCAATGAGCCATATGCTGATGTGGCGTTCACTGACAACAAGGTAAACAGAAGACTGCCATTCCACGTTTGGAATCGATTCATTGTATATTACCATCTAGTTAAGGTCTGGATTTTTTGCCTAACAGAAAGATGTACTCACAGTATCCATATCCTTTGTCACCATATGCAAACATTTGTCATTTTCTTTCTTGCTGGCCTTTTGAGTTTGATTATTTGTTGTAGAAATGAAAAACCTGAAAAATAATGCCAATCCAATCCAGAAACTGTGAATGGGAGAGTGGAGATGTCAACTGTATGTACATTCTATGTTTTGATGTAATCAGAAGCACTGGGAATATGTTGTACTTCGCTGTAAAAATAAATCCATATCTGATATAGCTGTACTTTTGTTGAAAATAAAACCTCTACATAACTGCGTGTCGAGGCGTCAATGTGTGAGCGGGAGCATTGTGCTGGGTTTCCTGTTGTGTGACATCGTTTCCTGTTTGCAGGTCCCCATTCCCAACAGCTGACGCATGCACTCCTTGGATGTATTACAGAGGAAAGATTCAAGGGCATGCGGACATGAGATAATAACGGTATCGGGGGAGGGGGGAAAGAAACAATTATAACCAGAAACAAAAATAACTGCTGTAATCAATAAGTAATGAGCTGTGGGCACATGTCCTCTCCGCCTCCTCGTGTTTTCAAGTCCACGGCTGCGAAAGAGGGAACATCTTACACATCATGGTGCGATGCAGACAGTCTGTGCACGTGGGTCCAGATGTGTCTGCATGTATGAATCTTTCATGGTGTAGCGGTACATGAGAGGAGAACAGCGCTCAAGGTGACGCAAAGTGGCACTATGACAGTGGGACATAACAAGCGGTCTTACTGTGGTCTCTAGTGGTCGACCACGGCGTTACAACATGGAGCCCTTTGGGACGTTCATCGTTTTGTGTTTGACAAAGACACGTCAATAAGCTTTGTAGAGCTTCAATTATATTTCCCTCTAAAGTTATTTACCTAGTTAGCAGGCACACATTGCAATACTTCTACGTAAATAATAAAAACAATCTTTATAACGCTCACTGGGACCAGTGGCCTTTTTTTACTTGTCGGAAAAGCTAGAAATCAATCATCCTGTCATCAAAAATGAGGTATAAAAAAAACGTCACTGGCCGTATGTTCTGATGCACCAGTGAGCATCATATGTGTTCAGAGGTTTCGTGCTTCAGGTAGTTCCTCAGGATCAGAGGAACGTCCAAACTGTCGATGGCGGGCTCTTTATCGGCGAAGGGGAGGTACCTTCGAATGGCCAGCCGAGTCTGAGACATCAGTGTTTTGGGACAAACTGGAGCAGAGAGAGAGAGACAAACAAAGTCGGATCAACACTTTGGTACTTCGGGGCATACGGGACCAAACCGGGACCGGCGTCTCACCTCTCTCTTTGAGCAGCAGGGCCAGCGCTTCGTTCTGCTTCGTCGTCTTGTCGATGATCAGCGTGGGCAGAAACACGTCAGCCCCGAAGTCGACGAGCAGCTGGATGTACTCCACCCCGCAGCCGTAGCGCAGACACACCTCCAGGACGGTCTTCGGCTGCTTAATCCGGGCCAGCGCCTTCTCGTCCGTGCAGTTGTAGTTGGGGTTGGCCCCGTGGAGCAGGAGCAGCTTGAAGCCGCCCAGGTGTCCGTACGCGGCCGAGATGTAGAGGGCCCCTCTGCAGGCCGTGGCATTGGAGGCCCACTCGGGGACCCTGGGCTTGGCGTCCACCTCGGCTCCAAAGCGCAGCAGCTCCCGGAGCACGGCCACGTCGCCCTCGCGGGCCGCGGTCAGCACCGGCGAGCAGTTGTTGTACTGGCTGCCGTTGGGATCGGCTCCGGCCTTCAGCAGGGCGACCACGCAGTCCAGATGTTTCCCACTGACAGCTGTGAACAGAGGCGTCTGGGCCTTCACGTCCAGGCTGTCGATCTGGATTCAAACACAGCAGCGCACCGACATGTTGTGACGGTGGGAAGCGGGCGCCGACAAATTGTGATTTGGTGATCCTACACCGTCGATTTGTATCATTACAGCTGCATTATCTGACACGCCATTGACGTATTCTCACCTCTCAATTTGTATTTATTTATTTATCTAATTGAAATCCAATATTCACTCTCATTTTAACACTGTTTCGATCTCCACCAACACCTGAGGAAAATATCCTGCTTATTAGCAGCTAAATGATCCACTATATCCCGCACCAATCCCTAACATTGTCAATTTTATGTTTTGTGCAGGTCCGGTATTGGAAATAGTGTGAAACAGCTGCCTGCTGCTTCTGGAAACAACCTTATTGATACAAAACTAAAAAACTAAAAAGAGATTCCTGAGAATGGAGGGGAACTGCAGAGTAATAACTTTGTGTGGACCCTTTCATATTACACTTAAACATTTCATCCATCGTTCATTTAAAATATTGATAAGTGCAGCTTTAATGCATCTAATTTAATCTAATTTTTGGTGAAAAAGATCTGCAGGAATTATAAGAACCTTTGGGGGCGTTTTAAATAAAATGTGTGAGGCCTGAGTGCAATACATCATTTGGATTACTAATTAGGAAATGTCCATTGCACCCACCAGCAGGCACATGCTGCCCCACCCACCCCCTCCACACCCACCATTGAAAGTCCATCTCACCATCCTCACCATCTTCACCATCCTCACCATCCTCACCATCTTCACCATCCTCACCATCCTCACCATCCTCACCATCCTCACCATCTTCACCATCCTCACCATCTTCACCATCCTCACCATCCTCACCATCCTCACCATCCTCACCATCTTCACCATCCTCACCATCCTCACCATCTTCACCATCCTCACCATCCTCACCATCTTCACCATCCTCACCATCCTCACCATCTTCACCATCTTCACCATCCTCACCATCTTCACCATCCTCACCATCTTCACCATCCTCACCATCCTCACCATCTTCACCATCCTCACCATCTTCACCATCCTCACCATCCTCACCATCTTCACCATCCTCACCATCTTCACCATCCTCACCATCCTCACCATCTTCACCATCCTCACCATCCTCACCATCCTCACCATCTTCACCATCCTCACCATCTTCACCATCCTCACCATCCTCACCATCTTCACCATCTTCACCATCCTCACCATCCTCACCATCTTCACCATCCTCACCATCCTCACCATCCTCACCATCTTCACCATCCTCACCATCCTCACCATCTTCACCATCCTCACCTGCCAGCTGTACAACAAAACGCTCTCTCTGTATCTCACCTCTGCGCCGTGCTCCAGCAGCAGCTCTAAGCACCTCAGGTGTCCCAGAGCAGCGGCTCTGCGTAAGGGGGTTACCGGGACCCCCCACCCGCTCCGAGCATTGATGGACCTCCTGTAACTCTCCTGAGAGAGAAGCTCGGAGAGCAGAGCCACGTCGTCGGCGCCCACGGCGTTGTTCAAGGCCTGACACTGCTCGCTGTCCTCGTCCTCGTCCTTCGGCTGCAGCAGGGAGAAGATCTTCGAAATGTCCATCAAACTCATGTTGACAGCTTGGCCCAGAACCATGATGTAACCCAAGGCCGCTGCGAGTCAGAGCCCTTCCATCTGCGATGGCGAAAATGTCAGAGAGTGACGGTAACACGTCCAAACACAAATGCACAGCTGACAGCTTGGGTTATTTCTGTGCGCCGTGTTTCTTCTTTCAACATATTGAATTCTTGCGTGGAAGAAAAATAATGACTTCTTTCCGTGACCATTCAGACGATGCAGTTTGTTTACATGACACAGTTACTTCACATCCGACAAATCACAGCGATGCAGCTTAAATCAAAGCCATACATGAGTGCATTTCATACTCAATGGTTTCCTCTGGAGTTCTACATAACTCGCTCAGTGGAAACAAGGCTTCAACAGCAACAAGACACTCACCTCAACTAGTTGTTCCCAAAGACATTCGATGAAAAGAGAAGTTAAACACTTTCAAAACTCCATGAAAAGTCACGTGGAAGAAAGAAGGAAAGGAAAAGTCCTCCAAGGAGTGTGTGATGCTTCCGCAGGAGCTGTGAGTTGTGAAAATCCCAGTATGGTGTGTGTGTGTGTGTGTGCGTGTGTGTGCGTGTGTGTGCGCGTGTGTGCGTGTGTGCGTGTGTGCGTGTGTGTGTGTGTGCGTGTGTGCGTGTGTGTGTGTGTGTGTGTTAACAGACAGAGGGGACCAGAGCTCCTTTCTGGGGGGTAGGGGGCTAATTTTAGGCCACAGATGGGCCTGGCTGAACTTCCATTCTTGGAGAGTTATAATTAGAAAGGTGATATGACACTCAGTCGGTGATTACAGAGTGTGTCCGGAATAAAAAACTAAGATAAAATGGAGACTTCTTTGTCTCTATATACGGCTTAGAGGAGCATCATTCTCCACTTATTGTTTTTCGAACAGGTATTAAAGACACAACAGCACAGATTGTGACGATAAAGCCAAACGACCAATCAGAGCGGCCGCTAGTTTGTCTCTACGTGCCCGGCTGTCACCAGTCTCCTTGATTTGCACCAAGGCATCATAGGCAGAGCCAAAACATGCCGAAAGTATTTATGGTCTTTAATAATCTCCCCCCTGCAAAGCCGCCATTTAGGTGTCAGTGTCAGGAGCAGCCAGGAGCGGCCAGTCAGCTGTTCCTCTGCCAAACCCGCCCATGTCTTCATCCTGCCCCGTTCAGAAGGGAGCCGGAGACACGTCACATTCTTTCAGCAGCAGATGGCACAAGAGTCCAGATTCCTGGCACACAAATACAGGAGTTCATTTCATGTATCCATTTGAGCACACAGCGGTGAACCAATCAAATGTGGAGAACAAAGACGCGCTTAGTGGACACCTCCTGCAACCTGTCAGAGAACTGTGACAAATGAAAGTGTGCAAAAAAATGAAATGTGCAGACGACACGACTCTGAAAATCTCAAAATGCAGCTCCCCCTAAAATGTTGAACCTTGACACTCCAAACTCCACTATAATAGATACTGTTACCATATTTAAAAGATTTCACACAGATTTTTTTAACATACATTTTAGTTTCAAAGTTATTCTTATTTCCATAATTTCCATTTATTATTATATAAGATGTATTATGTGTATAATAAAATGATGAATAAATAGAAAAGATGAATAAGATACAAACCCTATTCCAACCATACCTTTTTGCATAGTTTTCAAATAGTTAATGTTGTCGGTCTTATATTTGTATCATATTTTTGTTATTAACAATATTATTATTATTATTATTATTAAGTATTTTACACCCAGCTCGAACGCAGCTGTCCGCTCAGATTCATTTGGGATTCTACATCTGCATTTATTTGTCCTTCTTTCATCCCTCATTCTCCTTTTTTCTTATTTGTATCACTAAGTATTTCTCTACATATATTAAGTTATGTATTGTAGAGTGATGTACATAATACTCATATACAGGAGCAACTGTAACGTCGCAATGTCACTCTGGGGATCAATACAGTATTTTCTTACCGTGACTTTGCGTTACATGTTCAGGATTATATTGGTTTTGGCATATTTAAAGCGCCTAATGTGCCTTTTTCTGTCATAGTCTCACATTACCAACTGCTTGTCACCTATTATTTTAGCAGGCAAAAATATGCTCAATGGCATATCAAATTAGTTTCTACTACGACTGTTTGACCTCCATTTTGTCTGTAACCCATTTCATCATAGCATTGGGATTATTCTAATAATTCTGGACCATATTACATGATATTATTGTGCTAAAAAACATCTGAGAGGTCTGAGTGTGAGCCAATTCCAAAGCAGTGTTTCCCATAAGGCTTTGGACTTTGTGAGACTATGGTGGGTCTGTTGTTATTATCTGTCTAAGTGTAAGTCTCTTTAAAGTGAAATAAGGAATACTGAGATAATAATAATAATAATAATAATAATGTATTATTTATTGTCATGGCCGTCTGCATGAACAAGAATAACGCAGTGGAGTTGGATATTTAAACACAAGACGGAGAGCAAAGGTGGGGGCCCTTACTTCTTATAAACATAACATTCGTTTTCATCATAACTCGAAAATAGACATCGAGGAGGAAGAGGTGCGAGTCTCAAAAGCGAGGTCAGACCAAAGCGAGAGTCCGCTCTGCTGCACTTCCTCAATAATTGTGGAATCAGACACGCGGTCCAGAGAGGAAGAGCGACGTGATATGGGTCTTGACGCCAACAGGTGTGAAAACAAGAGAATCACAGTGAAACATGTTTTAATCATCACACGTTACTCAGGAAGGAATTTGTGTGCATTTTAAAGTGAAATGCATCATTTGGGTACAAAATGAAGACGTGAGATCCATGAAGAACGTTGTTCTCAACAGCGTCTTGCTCGTGTCCAGCAGTGGTGTAAGGTAACTAAGTACATTTAGGCTACTCAAGTACTGTGCAAGTACAATTGTGAGGGGGAGTATTTATATTTGATGTCATTAAATACTTCACTCCTTTACACCTCAGAGGGAAATATTCACTACAAATTCACTACATTTACTTGGCAATGTTGATTACTAGTCAGGCTACTTTGCACATTCAGATTCTTAAAATATAAATAAACTGATACACTATGTTGTATAATTAAGCAGTATATAGCCACACTATTACGTTTAATCAGTTAAAATGGGTTCCACCATTCCCAGCTGCAACATTAAAGTGAAGAACACATTAATGCATTAGTTATATTCTAATATGTCTGCCGTAAATATATTATTTAAAATAGGCCATTCTGCATAATGAGTATACTTTTACTTTTGGTAATTTAAGTATATTTTGATGCCGTACCTGTTGTTCTTTAACTGAAGAAACATTTGGAGCGCAGGACTTTTACTTGTATTTTACTGTGCTCTGGTTTAATGAAATGATAAACACTGTCACTGAGCCAGCCCACCCGTTGCGACGTGTACAACTATTTTCGGTTTATTCTGACACTGTGGCGGGACTAAATGTACTTTGGCGGGCCGCCACGGTCTAGTTAATTAATGAGAAGCACTGCAAAGAATAAACAACAAACAATCAACAACAACCAAAACAAAGTCACATCCAATAAGATCTTAGTTGGATAGTTGGAAACAGCATATGCTGGATCACAAAAATAGGTAGTTTTCCAAAAGTGAGTTAATAATCATTCATTCAAGCTTAATTGTGTCAAAATTACTAATTAATTAAGGACACAATTAATGGAAATGAAAGATAATGTGTCACCCTTTTTACATTTCAGACACAAGGGTTGGTTTGAGTGTGTGCAACGTGTTGCAACTTGAAACGAACGCAATCAGAAGACGGTTGCAGGTGTCTGGTGTTTACATGTTGGAACTATGAAAGAGTCTTCATATTTGTCCAAATCCTGCGCATCTTTGTCATTTTATTTGTGAACAAACACAAAATAATCACAAGGAATCACAAGGATGGCTCATCAGAAGCAGCTCAGTCACCACCGAGTCAAGATCTAAAGATCCAAAACGCACTGAAACATTTTGTGCCCATATTATTTTTAAACTGCCGAACACTCCCCAAAAGCGCTCCTGTCTCTTTCAAACTGCTTGGCCTGTACTCCGATCTCAATTTTGAAGCGTCAAATGAAGATACAGCAACCAAAGCGTTCTTTCTGCAGTGGACTGAGTGTTTTTGCTAAAAGAACTACAACAACACATTTTAATTAAATCAAATCATAGGGTATTGAATAAAGTCACAAAATAAATGATGTAATAATATGTCGAAGAAAGTCATAATAAAGTATTTAAAAAACAAAACGCCTTAACATAGTATGTCGAACAAAATATAGAAAAATGCACATTACAGTCATAGTGAATTATGTCTCAAATAGATCATATAATGGTCACAGTGTAGTATGTCCAAAAAGTAATTCATTGTATGCCATTAAAATGTCATACAGTTTTTTTATCATGTCATAAAATGTCACAGTATTGTATGCAGAACTGTATTCATATTTTTTATATGAGCAAAGTTCATTATTATTATTACTATTATTATTACTATTATTATTACCCATTAACTTCAGGGCCCTTTTCAGAAAGCAGGTTGACCTAAATATCGGCCTGAGATGTGAAACCCTGACGTTTTGGATGCAGGACAGCAGATCAGAGTTTCTTCAATCAGCTGTGAGTTTGTTCTCTCTGCACAGTTCACCATAGTAACAGGTCATTAAAAGGCAGAGCCTCTATTTTAATCCAGTGGACATGGAGATATTTATGCATGTGAGCTAAATATGGACTGAGCACATTTATATTCAAACAAAAGCCTGAGTCAGAGTGGGGAAACGTGTCAACAAGTCAACACATTTTAGTTTTATTCTTGTCCATTCATTTATCATTTACCAGACTGAGAAAGATGTTGGAATCTGATTTAGTAAAAGGTTGAAGCCTCCGTCACATTTTAGATTTGTTCAGCTTGATGGGGAAAACAGCAATTTGAAATGAAAAATATAGTTCCAGATCCAGTTTAAGTTACCCCGCTCTCTGGAACTGACAACTCAGAGTTTCCCTTATCTCAGGCTTAACTAACTCAGATTTTCTCTCATCTCAGGCTTAACTAATTCAGAGTTTCCCTTATCTCAGGCTTAACTAACTCAGAGTTTCCCTTATCTCGGGGTTAACTAACTCAGAGTTTCCCTCATCTCAGGGTTAACTAACTCTGAGTTTCCCTCATCCCAGGGTTAACTAACTCAGAGTTTCCCTCATCCCAGGGTTAACTAACTCAGAGTTTCCCTCATCTCAGGGTTAACTAACTCAGAGTTTCCCTTATCTCAGGGTTAACTAACTCAGAGTTTCCCACATCTCATGGTTAATTAACTCAGAGTCTTCACTAAACCTACTTTATGAAACCAAGGACAACATAAACTCAACACATTTTCCACATTTTCGCAGCCTGGAAACTCACCTGTTCACTATGACTCCACCTTGTCCGATAAACATACATAACAATAATACAAAATCAGTCTGTTTATTTGATTAGGTTTTATTAAGTTGATGCTTGCCGTTTTGGGGTTGTATCAAAATGGTTGAATGCACGTATTGGAATTTGCTTTTGATTTGCCAAAATGCCTATTATGCTGTGACGTTTTAATGGCAAACTGTAGTAAGGTATTTGTTTTATTGCCTGCCATACAAAGGCTTTTTGACTGGCCTGTAATACTCCCTGTACATATTTTTAGTACTCCATGACATATGTAGGACGTTTTTATGACTTTGTAAACGCCTTTTTTTATAGCGTACATGACAGTTTTATGACATTTTCATGGTTTACAATACTATGTTTTCTTACTTATTTCATTGTTTTATGGTATTTTCATAAGATACAATAGTATGACTTTTTACTACAACTACAGCAATGACTATGTCAAATACTAATGTTACTACAACAGCTGCTACTACTACTACTACTACTACTACTACTACTACAACAATTACTCCCTTACGACAACAACAACAACAAAACTGCAATAACTTAATTTATTACTGCATGAACTACAACGAAATTAACTACTGCTACTGGTTGATTTGATCATTTTAAAATGTTTTTTCCTCCAGGCCCTTCAAGTCCCTTTGTTTGTTTAGCAGTCTTGGTAAACACAGACATTGTATCCAACATTTAACAAACATATAAAGTCCCTCCTGCTCCAAACAGATCCTGGTTCAGCGCTTTCTAATCAGTTTTCATGGAAGATCAATCAAAACCTTGTACAACACAAAACACATAGCAGACCAGATATTCATACCATCTGGGTGGACAAAACCTGGCATATATTACATTGTTAATAACGGTAAATTAATATATGGTAGCCTTTCCACAGGAGCATCTTGACATATGTATTTGACATTTTGTTATTTTCCACAATTACTGCCTGTGCTTGCAAAAAGCACACAAACAACCACTATCATGTAAACAGTGATGCAATCTTGAACCTTGGCACTTAAAACATTTAAAGAGGTCGTTTATTGTAATAAAAGCAACCTGTTTAAATCTGCATTTGCATTTTTTGTTTTGAAATGAAAAAATGCTGTTTAATTATGCATGTATAATATTGGCAACTTGTTTTAAAATCTGTTTTTAAATGTTTGTACAATATAATTAAAGATATGGTAACACTTTATAAAAAGGTCATATCTGTATTGTATTTTAAGCACAATATTAAGACACTACGATGTATTTCTAAGACTTTTTATAACACGTTATACATGTTAATACACATGCACGACAACTCATAACAAGGTTTATAACGTATTTTAAGTGGTGGACATTATGTGTTGTGAGTTCAGCATTCATAATGTGTTTAAAAGAATAATCTGAGTCTTGGGTGAACCAGCACATGATGACTGCCATAACTTTAGTTATCATGACACATAGAGAGATGCTCTAAATCATAACAGCGTATACATTATTAGTTTCTGGACTGGAACAATGTCTTATAAACATAACACGATGTAGCATGACTTTGTGAGCTTTAAGTTAAGTGACTATAAGGTATAGCAATCGTATGATAGGCCTACCGTAACATCTTTATGAAGACTTGTGAGCACATTTATGGGTCTGAACGCATTGATTTGATCATGCAATCACAAAGTGTCTTGTGTAATAATGAAGGAATTAAGAGTGGCCATTCAGCAAAGTAAAAAATAATGAAATTAAATACAAATAAAAAATAAATAGAACATGCATGTCCAGGTAGTCAAGTGGTTTCGACAGATATTTTGTAATTCTCCTGGTTTCATTCAAATCTACACCATCTACTATCAATAAAAAGGGATAAAATGAGGGATAAATATCTTTAAAAGTGAATAATACAATCTAAGTATCAAGAGAGCATTTTGCTTTCCTGGTGTTTCCTTACTCTATGGGTCATCCTCCAGCTGCTGCTCTAGCATTATCTGGAAGACGGAGGGAGACACACAAAAACACATTACAGACACACAATCATTAAAAAATAAAAATCATGTCAAGTGACTCTTAGTTTCCTGTCGTTTCCAGAAGGCAGTGTTTTTATGGTCCACCTCTCATCATCTCTCATCATCGTCTCCATCCAGTCTGCTGCTCCTCGCCCAACACCTTGTGTTTTTCCTCAGAGAACCTGCAAAGAAGACAAAAGAGCTCCTTAAATGGGATATTATTCCAGCTGTAGCTGGACGTAAGAAACAATGATATAAGGAAGAGAAAAATCACACTGAATGATGGATGAACGTCAATGTCTATTACAGGCCACATCCGATACACCATTTCACCTCTGTAAAGGTAAACATTCCCAACGTTTTCCCTGTTTATTTCCTGTTGTAATGTATGTCAATAGAATCAGCTGACAGGAAGCAAACGTGGACCCAAGCTGTTAAAATACAGAGGTTTGTGATTTCATGAATTCTCAAGATGTTCTGAACGTAAAGCTAAAGACGCCACTACATTTTAAATATGTTGTATGCTTTTAATATTCAACATTTAACACAACGCAGCTGGTAATGAGAAAACATATCCTACCTCAGGGTTTCAGCACAGAGGAAGAGATATTGTCCCAGTTGGTCTGTATAATGTTCCTCTTCTTCCCAGAGTTCATCCTTTGAGGCCGCATATCTGTGTGTGTGACTAATAAAAGCAACTGAGTAAATACCATGCACTTACACCACTTGATTCCAACTATGTTCCTGCCAGATAAAGTGATGGAATAATTCAATCGATCAGCTGTTAATCTGTAATAGATCAGTCACAATGTTGTCCCTTGAGTGGTAGAAGATCGTGTTGGAGAGGAGTGAGTGACTTTAGGTTTCCAGGAAGCAAGAGAGTCTTTGGCATTGGTACACACTTTGACATCTCCAACATGTGTAATCAACCACTGATATACCATTACTAACATACTTCTGCCACTTGGATTTAGATCATTACTGCTTCCAAAAGCAACATTACAGTAGTCAAGCAGGTGTTAATGAGGTCATGACAAAAATAGGAGCATCATGTACAGTATTCAAAGTGCACCAAAACTAATAAAACTGATGCTGAATATTTGACACAAGCAGAAATTAATTTCCATTAAAAAAATCATATTGATATTCAAGCAAGAAAATATATCTACAGAAACATGTATGAAGAAGGAAAAAGAAACAAACAAGACAGCCTGTTATTTATTGCACGTAAATTGCATTTTTTTTGTCTAAATATTGCACATTTTATATTTGGTATTACACATTGTTTTGCACTTGTGATTGTGATTATTGTCACTTTACATTCGATGAATACAAAAGCGAATAAATAAATGAATGACATTGCGTTACGTGTAAAATACCGTGCTGTGTGCGCGTCGACCACCAGATGGCGCTCGTCGTTCGCTGAAGGCAGGAAGCGCAGCTGTCATAAACATTAAAAGAAGATGGCACGTCAACACCGTCTGGTAAAGATGAACGCAGGGGTTAAAGTTAATGTTTCACTTTCTGACGTCTGTTGATTTCGATACTCGGGTTTATTACTCCCCCACAGGTTATTGTTACGTCACCAACAAGACGTTATTGTCGGGTTAGGTAATGTATTATGTAATAATTAAGCCTCGCCTGCCGTGTTCTGTAACATGTTGGAGGAGGAAGAGGAAGCCCTGAGAAACCACTGCCGACGGAGGACTTCTCGTGTCCGTAACGAACAGCAGCACCTCCAGCAGCAGCGCGGAGGAGCCCCGGGGCGGGAGGGCACCGACGGAGAGGGACAATTTATCGCCTGGGACGAGTTTAGAAATCGCAGAAAATGTCCCCTCCCTCTCCCAGACTGTGCGGCGCGCGAGACCGCACGAACCTCCCACGAGCTCATGTGTCAAGGTCCCGAAGTCCAGGCCGTCCCGCTTCAACTGCTCTCACTGCTGAGGCTCAAAGCCGTCAGGGAAAATATGGCGCGGGTGTGACTCATTTCTTTCTCTCTCTTTTTGTTTTTGTGTGGCCATGCTGGGGTTGCTATGATGCCTAATGTCGCCACTTGGTTTGTGTTGCCGTGTTGTGTTGCAGGCTGCGGAGGTGGAGCTCCACGAGCCCGCGGGCTGCAGCGTGTGTGAGCAGGAGCAGGCTGCTCTGGCCTTGAGGAGCTTTATCACGAGGAAGAAGACACAACTGCAGTTCCAAACCCTGAAGGGCAGACTAAACACACACACACCCACAGTTTAACATACTCTCTCACACACACAGTTTAACATACTCTCTCACACACACAGTTTAACATACTCTCCCACACACACACAGTTTAACATACTCTCCCACACACACACCCACAGTTTAACATATTATCACACACACGCACAGTTTTTACACTCTCTCACAGTTTTACACCGTTTTACACACAGTTACGCTCTCACAACAACATTTGTGTCACTTGTCCAGATTAACGTGATTTAAATCCCACTGTTCTTCTGTTCCAGGAGTTTGCACCTTTGGGTGTGGGGGGGGTCCCGTCGAGGCCCCATTCGGGAGGAACTACTCTGTGGAGATGTGCGGGTCACAGCAACCTGGGGTTGCCTTAGCAACGACTAAGGAACGTGGAGTTGCCCTGGCAACAGATGAAATGAGGGGTTACCCTGACAAAAAAGCAACTGGAACTCATTTAGAAAGACCTCGCTGTCCTTTTTCAGACAGATAGCTGCAGACGTGACGGGCACAGCACTAATACAATGAGGAGGACAGCGTTGTGGTGGAGTCAAACATGTCACCGGCTCTTTATTTTGACACGCAGGATGAACACGCCCAATAAACACTAATCCATATGCAGATGGGGGCGTCCTCGGGTACCACTCAGTCACAGCTGTGTTTACGTTCACGCCGCTAAATAACCGAGACAAATGTCTAGCCTTTGTTTTAAGTGTAAAATAATAAAAAAAAATGATGAGCTAACAAGGTTAGTACAAAACAGCCATTTATTTGATATCACTGTATTAAAGTTAAACACACAACACTGTTCAGAGCAAAGGAGTCTGGCCTCTTTTTTCACTTGAACACTGTAAACATTAAAACAACATTGTGTTTTATTTAACTTCAATTATACCTATCTAATTTATATTTGGCACACAAAAATAATACACAACAGACAGCCATAGAAGCACGCATGCATTGCAAAAAATGTAAAAGTACAGTACAATATCTAAGGCAACAAAACAAACAAAAAAACTGTAGCAACATGGGCAAAATTATTTAGACATTTTATCAAGTTCCTTTTTGCATTATTGCAGTTACATTGTTAGGGGCTAGTAAACCTACTACCGAAGTCATACAGTTACAAACAAACATCCAAAGCACTGATGAAACCAAACCACATGAGGACATTACCACATTCTGCATCCATGTCAGTTGACAGTTTATGAAAAAAGGTACTAAGAATATTTGTTGAAGTTGGGACTGTGGAAATTGTCCTGAAGCACAAATCTGTGATTTCAGCCATACATTGTGATGTACGTGGCTGATCTTAGATCAGTGTATTGGACCAGGTCCCTTTGAACCCGACTGAAGCTGAAGGTAAAGTAGGATCTACTCATCAGGCTTCCTCTTGGGCTTCTTTGGGTTGCGGGAGCGGCTCTTGGCCTTGCACAGTGGGCAGATGGGAGCATTACGGTGAATCTGCTGGTGGCAGGACAGGCAGGCCTGGGGAGAGGGGATGGGGAGATAGAGATGAGCATCTTGTTAGGTGGTATGTGGGTGCGTGTCACTAAGCTTATTCTTTTTTTTATTCAACGTCGGGGTGGTGTTTGAGTTTGTTTCCTCTACATATGGCAACCAGGAGCCGATTACATCGTGGAGATTCACAGAGCTTTATGACTTAGGTCTTAACTGAACTTTAGCTTTTTTTCATAGGTCAGACCCTTCAACTACTCAAACTTGGGGAAAAGAAATATGCAGCTATTTTAGGTCGGTCGGAGCAATACCTTCATGGGCGGGGGTTGCTGTCTGAAGGTGGCCGTCTGGCGTGCATCTTGCTTCCTGGAAACCTGAAGCTGCTGTGCTGCCGCCGCAGCGGCAGCAAGGGATTCTGGGATAGCGGGCTCATGTGGCTCCTTCTGCCACTCTGCTTTCTGCTTCTCAAAGTAACTGTTTGAAGAAAAAAAAGAAGAGAGAAACCTGGCTAGGTGTGATGCTTATTTAGAGCTTTTGAATCATCACAGTTGAGATTATCCTATCTACTCTATGTATCAAGAGATGTGGAGTGGCAAAATCGAATATAAAAGGAGACTAAAATTGGAGAACATTATCGGCAATCTCGCACATCCCCTTTATATGTACAACTCTGAGCAAAAGTACTTTTATTGTGAGAGTGTTTGTCTGCTTGCCTGTGAGAGTGGCCGTGAGTGCGGAGGGCTGGGAAAGAAATGTGGCCTTGGACTTTATGCCTCGCTGGCCCATTTTCAAAATAAAAAAGTGATATCCTATTTCTTTAGGCTCTCTGGTTTCTCTCAAAATAGGTTTGCGATTGAGTAGAGCATTAACAGAACAAATGTAATGGGTTGTATTCCCTGTGACCATGCTCCACCAAAGCATCAACAATGCTTTGGTGCAGGAATTTGTCTTAATAAGGACTCACATTGAGGTTGGATGCGTTTGCTACTACAGAGGTGTGAAGTGCTCAACGTCTTCAACCGCTGCAGCATATCTTAAAATGTGCCCAAACAACCCCAGGCCTGTGGCGTGATGTAAGTGTCATTGCTGGTAATCTGTTTTTAATTAGATATCCAACAAAGTGTGCAAGTTCAAACACCTCCCAGGTGTCATGCCTCCGTCTAGGAGGAAAAAGCACAGAAGGAATACTCAGAACTTTCTAACTATCTCGTAAACTCAGGGTAAATTGAGGAGCACACCGTTCGAGGCGGAAAAGAGAGACGCCGACCACCTGGCCGAATGAACTCATAATCCAAGCTTCCACAACAGGATGCGGCCAAACTGAGAAGCCGGCCTGCCAACAATGTGGTTCGCGTGCAGAGCAGCAGTAGGCCAGCGAAACGTTCTCCCATCTGGGGCTCTTCATTTGTGAAGATATTTTAAATTTACAGCGCATAAAGTATCCCGTATAACAACCAAAGTGAGAAATAACACATGTTGAAATCAACATCAAGGGACCTAAATCAACTGGCAGAAACATTACAGCCAAACTTGGCCTTTGTTTCCGTCTGTACGATGGGAGAAAGAAATCTCACATAAAAAGCACCTTTTCAACAATGATCCTCAACGTGCACTTGAAACATGCATGTTTTATCTATTTAAAACCTCAATCAGGAAGTAAATTAGTTGTCGCCATCGTCTCAGATTTGCTTCATAGTAAACTGTTCCATCTTAATGTCTTTCACAGTTGTCAGATGTCGGATTGCACTTTGTGGATAACTGAGACTCTGAAGCTTAAAAATGGATTTCTTGCTCATGAGTTTCAGAAGACACAGAATCTTAAAGGAACAGAGGGGAAATGAAGCAGGACAGGAATTTCTGAAAGGGCTGACCGAGCCCAAGAGAGCATCAGATACTTCTCTGTGAGCCTGAAATGAATCAGATCTCCTCCACATTGGTACCATGACACATCGAAGACATCTTGTGAGTAAAAGTATTGAGTGTTTTTGAGCATTTTGATCCGATCAAGCTTGGTTCAATCAACTAATTGTCTTAATCTCATTACATATGCATGCATTTAAGCGTAGTCAGTGTATTTCTCTCTCTTTAACTTCACAGTTGTATTCATTTTTCACTCAAGTTATTAATAAAAATCTGAAAATACTCATGCTAATTTTGTATACTAATGTATTAATTGTAGTATTTAATTCAACAGAGGTGTACAAAAGTAGGCTTCACCATATGGTTATTTTTTATATTGACAATTTATTTATTGAATTACTAGAAAACATTCTAGTGACCTACTTTATATTTGGGTGGAACATTTTGGCCATAAAGCCCGGCCCTAGCCCAAACACAATTACAATACCTTGAGATAATCAAAATAACTAGCTGTCAATAGTTTACATTGGGGCTAAAAAAGCCTTTCCATAACCTTCCATGATAAATAAATAAGAACATTATAAAAATCTGACAAATGATTTGGGTTCTTCCAGACCACTGATGACCAGAAGATCATGTCCCACTCAGAGAATATTCCCTTCAAGGGGGTTTTCATGGTACGATGGATTTGTACGTGCCCGACCACGATCGCAGTTCTTCTCAATATTTCATCACACTTGAAATTTTCATGACCCTTGTGTTTTATGATGAAGTTGCAAAAAGACAAAGTTTCATAACATAAATATTATATTCGATAAACATGTTCATATTTTTCAAGGTACTGTATCAAAGTTAGAAATGCCAGTATTGTTTGAACACTACACTGCTAATAGATAAAGGAGTAATGTGATAATACATTACATGCTTTTGTATTCTTAAGATATAGTTATGTTCTACAAAGACTGGATGACAAAAGATAAGAGACTTGACCTGGACTTGAAACTAGAATTGGACCGCTAAAAAATGACGTGTGAGCATCTCTGTCCCTTACCACCCAAATGAACTGCCAGTAAACCAATATTTATAATCCTGTTTGGGGTTCCTTGTGTTCTATTGCACAATGTTATACTTGTTACTTGTACTGTGGTCAAAGTGCATTTTTATCTAAAGGCAGAAATCGGAAGAATTCTCTGCTATTTACCTCATTCAGGCTGTCGCTACTGTCAACATAAATGAATCTGTTAAAATCAAGTTTTGAAGTATGTACTGTTCACACTTGCATCATCAACGGTCAATTTTGTATTTTTGGGGGGTTATGAACCAATCCTAATGTAATACAGAAGCCTCTAGGCCTAGGGGACCTTGGTGTACTACAAGGCTCCATTTTTTGTGCGAATGCTAAATTTACTTTTGCCCTATAAATTAAATTAAATGCAACAAATGATATAAAATGTCCCTAAACGCCTGAGTACCTTTGGGATTTGCACAGTACACAATATCAACTTGTTTTTTACTGCTTACACATCATCACATTCTGTTGTGCCACACAACGTTGCAGATACTCAGATGTGACAGTGAACATTGAATACTTATATAATCTGCTAGTTGCTGTATCTTTTACTCTTTTCTGTTTCTGTTGCTATTGACTCTAATCGTATGTCTGAGAATCTGTATGGCTACACTATAGATTATGTTGATAAGAACCTTTAATGAGACCTAAAACATGATCATAAGTGCACTGTGAACACTTGTTAAATCATTTCACTGTACCTTGCATGCACTTTAGTGTGCGTGCATGCATGCACGCGCGTGTGTGTGTGTGTGTGTGTGTGTGTGTGTGTATACTGACTCCAGGGAGAGCTTCTCCTCTTCTTCGTTCAGGTTCGGGAGTCTGTGTAGGCCTAAAGTCATCCTGAGGGCATCAACGTGCTCCTTCAGAGGTTTGTACTCGTCATGCAGGCGGCGAGTAGTTTCTAGCAGTTTATTCAGATCATTCTCTGACTGCTTGATGGTGCTCTCCATCTGAGAGGACAGGAATGGGTAGTTCAGAAGTACACGTTAATATGCTCTGAATAAGCTGTTTGTGGTTGTACCTGGTCATTACACGTTTTATACAGAAAACAATACAGGGACTGAAATTGCATTTACTATATCTTGACTATGTGTTGCTGATTTAGCATCGCTGTTCTCAGAGCTGCTAACTTGAAGTCGTCTGAAAACTGGACTGAGATTTCTGCAGCACTACTCCATCTCTGAACGTAGGACTTGCTCACCACATTTATATCTGCGTGAATGAGCCGCAGCTCCTCCACGTGGGCCATTTTCTCCTGCAGGAGCAGATCCATCTCTTGTTTGTACTCTTTCAGGTGCTTTTCCTCAGACTCCAGAGAATCGAACTCAACCTTAAGACGAGACTTGATCTTCTGCATCTGGACAGTCTTGTTCCTGCAGACAGTGGCACAGACAACAGAGACTACAGCTGTCAAGGCCGTTTCCCTCACAGATGCAAACAAAAAGGAGATTTTCTAAAGCTCTAAAACACCATACATTATTTTCTTTCTCCCCCATCTGCCATGCAGTGCATTGAATTTGAATACAATTATTATTAATATTATTATTAATTATAGACGTTATGCGTTGATATTAAGCAGAATTACCTCAGCCATTAAACAATGTATTAAGTGCATGGATTAATGTGTGTCATGCACATCTGCTCCGCAGTTATAAGGGAAGAAGACATCTGGAGGAACAAACACCACTCCATATGATGACAGACCCATACGCCTGCTAGCGACGCTGCTAGCGACGCTGCTAGCGACGCTGCTAGCTTAGCCACAGAAATAATTAGCACCGCACACATCTGGCATTTTGTTGATACACATCTGGGTCGCTGACACACGAATGACGCGAACGTGCACCTTGGCCGCAGCTTCTTTGTGTCCGTGTTTCTCCTCCAGCCCGCGGGGACTGCCTCCCTAGCCCCGTCGGAAACGAGCTACAGCCTGAATATGAAAAGCCAGTTAAAGCCCGAGAAGTCGCAGCAGGCTGGCTAACGCCAGCTAGCTAGCTCAGTAACAAAAGCGGAGTCAAGGGGCCGCCGGCTACCATTAGCCCAGACAGCGCTCATCGATACGAGTCAACCGTCCACCGCAACCGGGCTTCGTTCCGCAGTCTCACCGTATCTCCAAGATGTTTTCCAGCTTGCACATTATTTCTTGTTCGTCCGCCATGGTTCCGCGAGTCCCTTGTCGTTCAGCTTGTCGTAAGGCCACGGTGGTCTCCTTGTTGATAATAAAAAAAAAAAACACAATGGACGGTGTGACCGCGCAAACGAGCACGCGCCCGCAACGTGAAACCTGAGGCATGCGCGCGATGAGTGGCACCGCGCGACGCGTCGCGAGCCCTCTTGGCACGCGCAGCTGGGCAGCGACTGAAATTAATTACTGAGTAACGTATCCTTCCCCGCTCAACCGAGAGAGACGTTTACTGTCACATTGAATTGACAATTTATGATAACAGAACAAAGGATGTTATGGTCACATCTCTACCTATTAGTGTATTACATGTGAATCACAAAGAATAAAACATGTTACAACAATGAAATCGAATTATACATCTATTATAAATCCATTGATATTGCAGAAGTACAGCCCTGTGAGCAATATAACACTCTGCTGTTGAGCAGTTAGCGAATGGCCCATAACCGTATACTACCACACTAACCCTAAAATTACTGTATGCCATAACTTGCGCTTAAAACATTAACTCGACAGATTATTAGATAAGCAGAGTGTGCTGGTGCCTTCACTGCAACTGGAACACCAGGTGCTGAGTTAGGCCCACGCCTAATTGGTGTACCTCTGTAAATAGGTTTGGGAGACAAAGATCATGCCTAGGTTCTAGATAAATGATACTCAATCGACAAACCTAATCAATTTAAGAGGAAAAGTCTCCAAAGTAGATGGAGGCTGCCTCTTTCAAAACATGTGGGCCCCAGGCTGCCACTGGATTAACTCAAAAGAAGCAGCCTACTTGGGAGCAATACAATGGTCCATTCTCATTCAGTAATAATCCTTGTCGGTATTGCAAGCAGTTTCATATGACTCCGCAGAGAAAAGGCTACTACAAGCACCTCTCTGAAGAAGGGTTTTGGCTACAGATTAAAAAAATACAAATGTCAACTGTAAGTAGCTACCCTACAATTTTATAATAACTTAATTTTCCTTTCGTGTTTCATCTGTGCAGTAGTTGTATTGTAACTGTAGCGTTTTGACTGGAGTTTGTGAACCTGCTTTGTTATTTAAAAGCTACCAGGAGGTACTGTTACGTAGCTTCAAACCTTATGAGATTAAGAGAGAATTCTTATTCGACTACATGTGTCGATATCATGCTGCCAGATGTTTCTAATGGGTGTTCATTGTTCCTGGATGTAATGGGTCTCGTCACTTTATCTAGAACCAAAGCTAAGCATTTTCCTGTGTTCATAAATATGTCACTCTCCAGTGGATGATTTGTACATTTGTACATCATTTTTACTACTATTATTATGGCTATTAGAGGCACTAATGAAAGCCTGCTTTGATCTCAGCATAGTTCATGAGTAATACAGCATCCACTTTCCTCTATTATGCTTTTGTTTCTCCTGTTGTACAAGTCAGTCTCAACAACTGCAAATAATTATGTGGTTTGATACCAACATTCCAGATTGACGCTAAAAGGGTGTTATTGTTTTTACCCAGTCGTTAATCCTCATGCATCATGGAATGAAACCCATGTTCTCAGCTGAGTCTAAAATATACTGTGGGCTTCATCTTTTGATTGTAGTCCCCACCAACCTCTTGCGATTGGATGCTCCTGGTTGAACAGAAGAATGTAAGGAACACTCTTTTTGGTCATTATTCTGTCAAAGAGCCAAGAAATGTAACATTGTGTCAGAAGAACAAACACAATTATCACAGAATTGGTAGTGCTTTATTTTTTTCTTTTCTTTTTAAACCCAGCTGATGTTGTTCTGCATGCTCCTTGATGCTCCTCCAGTGACACACTTGATGAATGAGCAACAGGGATCTGTTTCCTCCTGTGGCTTATAGTGTGAGTGTTTCCTCTGGCAGATCAATGTCCGCGTTACAACCATGGATGCTGAGCTGGAGTTTGCCATCCTGCCCAGCACCACTGGCAAACAGCTCTTTGACCAGGTACAATGTGCATTACAATCAAGCAGGTGCTTTGAAGGGGCGAGTGTGTGATTGTGTTACTTCTTGTGATGTTTAGATAGTCAAGACGATCGGGCTGAGGGAGACCTGGTTCTTTGGCCTCCAGTATCAGGACAGCATAGGCTTCTCCACCTGGCTCAAGCTGAACAAGAGGGTGAGGAGAACATCTGTTTGTGAACTTTACATCCCTTGACAGCACAACTTCCACTCCCCCAACATCTGGATGTAAATAAAGATGTAATCATGCTTATGGTTTTGGCCCATTGAGACTAATTAGTACATATCTCTTCATTGCGGCATCCGTTTGCTGTGGGATGCCGATCCCAGGTGACGGCTCAAGATGTGAAGAGAGACAACCCTTTGTTGATTAAGTTCAGGGCCAAGTTTTACCCAGAGGATGTCACGGATGAACTGATCCAGGAGGCAACACAGCGCCTCTTCTTTCTGCAGGTCGTAAATGAGCACACGCATATTGTTTTTATTAAGAGATATATTTGCAACCCGGAAACATTTGGATTTGATTCAATTTGTACTTGTGTAGAATGAGAAGGAGTCAGACCCACACATTTACTATTGTTGTATGCTAACAGGAGCGCAAGATTCATATTCAAACAATAGGAATCGATTAAACGCACATTAAGAATCCGCACATAGTGGATATGAGAATGTAATTAAGGCTGTCTTATGCAAGTGCAAAGATGAATCAGGTCTCTCAACCATGTTGGTTCCATGATGACTCATGCAGATCCCATCAACCATTATGGGCCTTCCATAAGGGAGTAAACACATATGGTTTCTCTCTCTTATGAATCGCATCAACGTTACCACCAGCATCATAAAACTTTTGGGTATTTGTGCGTTGAAGCAGAACTTTCAGTCTTGTTTCTGTGTTTTAGGTCAAAGAATGCATCCTAAATGATGACATCTACTGTCCACCCGAGACCACGGTGCTCTTGGCCTCGTATGCGGTCCAGGTCAAGCAAGGAGACTACCGGAAAGACTACCACGTCTCGGGTTACCTGGCAAGAGAGAAGCTGCTGCCACAGAGGCACTGAGTCCTATGGTTTTGAGTGTTCACCAAAGTTCCACTTAATTCCAGTTTCAGCCATTTGTATTCTAACCGCTGTGTCTGTCCTCTTTACTGATCAAAACCAGGGTTTTGGAGCAGCACAAGCTGAATAAAAATCAGTGGGAGGAAAGAATCCAGGTGTGGCATCAAGAGCACAAGGGACTGCTGAGGTACTGCAGTCTTATTGAAAAAAAAAGCCATTCATGCATTTCTTTTGTAGGCAAGTGTTCTGTTGGTCATTAAATTGCTCCACACCACAGAGAAGACGCCATGGTGGAGTACCTCAAGATAGCCCAGGATCTGGAGATGTACGGGGTCAACTACTTTAACATCAAGAACAAGAAAGGATCCGAGCTGTGGCTGGGGGTGGACGCACTGGGGCTGAACATCTATGACAAGAAGGACAAGTAGGCTGCATTTTCAAAATGTCTCTGACAAACCATATAGGATGTTATTTCTACTTCATTCGTGGTCTCCAGAGGACAACTATACTGACTTTGTTGATCCCCTAGCATCCCAATGAGGTTGACTTTTTCCCTTTGGTTTGTCTTTTTCAAATATCGCAATAATTATTGAGTGGACGGTGACAAAAAGTGATACAGATATCCATGGTTCCCAACTGTGTGCAAAAACATGGCAATTTATGTTAACTAATGTGGTAAAAACATGCCAATTTTTCACAGGATGACCCCAAAGATTGGCTTCCCTTGGAGTGAGATCAGAAACATTTCCTTCAATGACAAGAAGTTTCTCATCAAACCAATCGACAAGAAAGCTCCGGTAGGCAAAAGAACAACAGCATTATTGAGAGTGATTCATCTGCAGCAGCTATGAGGCATCTCATGATGTGAAATGTTTAGTTGGTGGGGCATTTCTTTCTGCATACCTAAAGTCAGACTTTGTGCAGGTATGTTGATCTGAGAGCTTATTTTAGCCAAACTCAAAATCATGGGTGTAGGTGGATGGGATTAAACAGCTGCTCCTTCGCGAGTGCATAGGGTTGAATACGTAGTAATCATTATTTTAGCATTAGCAATTTTGATGAAACAGTTTTCACAACTATCCTCCAAGTCCTTCCTCAGAGATATGCCTATTCATATTTGTTTGCTTGAGATGAAAGATAATCTCACATCCTTGTTACTGGTGAAATTACCATTTTTGCAAACACGTAAATTACAACAAGTAGTTTAATGACAGCAGTTGCTCCTTGATCTCACTCACAAAGAGGAATTTAGCCTCATATTTCATTTTTTCTGCTCCAGAAAGCCAATTGTTGAGAAAAATGTCCTTAATCCTCCCAAAGAAAACCAACCCTTCAGGACATAAACCCATTCATAAATGTAAAACAGATCTGACTGTGTCATAAATCCCTGAATGCTGATTTTCTTTCTGTGTTAAAGGACTTTGTTTTCTACGTACCCCGTCTTCGCATCAACAAACGTATCCTGGCATTGTGTATGGGGAATCACGACCTGTACATGCGCAGACGTAAACCTGACACCATCGAGGTGCAGCAGATGAAGGCCCAGGCCAGGGAGGAGAAGAACAAGAGGCAGATGGAGAGGTGAGGAAGGAGGACATAAAGAAGGCTTTTTTTATTTTATTTTTTACAGTTTACAGTGTGTTCTCTCTGCTTTAAGAAAGAACTGTCAGGGGATCGAGGTCTTTTTTCAGATGTGTATTTATGCACGATTCTCCTGTCAGGGCTCTGCTCGAGAGTGAGAAAAAAAAGCGAGAAAATGCTGAGAAGGAAACAGAGAAGATTGCTCGTGAGACCATGGAGCTGATGGGGAGATTGAGACAGATTGAAGAGCAGACAAAGAGAGCTCAAGACGGTCTGACAACTTTCTGAATACAAATGTTTCTCAAACTTCAGTTTTATGTTTTTTGTTTCGGTTTAAAAACATCAAAAGAACTGCACAGTACATCGACATATTTGATCTCTGTGAAGCTTACACTATGTGAGGGCCTATCTGGGTTTATGTGTAGGATGATTTTTTTTTTGTGCGCACGGGTGCCATTGTGTTTCAGAGCTGGAGGAGCAGACTCGCAGGGCTCTTGAGTTAGAGAAGGAGAGGACAATTGCTCAGGAGGAGGCTGAGCGGCTGGACAAGGACCGCAGAGCTGCAGTGGAAGCTAAAGCAGCCCTTCTGTACCAGTCTGAAAACCAGATCAAGAGCCAAGAAAGTCTGGTAAAAAAAAGACATGCATACTGGGTTTAATTCAAATCCACTTGAATCGATTAAATGATAAGGTGGATACCCTCCCAACCGTAAAAGTAAAAAAAAACTGCTGGAAAGTGATCGTTCCAATTAGTTTATTTCCATGATCCATCACTCATTATGGTATATTTACATCTATTGATCAATACCACCTTTAAGCTAGAAACTAAGGTACTGATGTCATCAAATTATTCCCAAATTCAGCTTAATAGTATACTTGCCATTATTCCTACTTTTAGCCGATTGAAAAGAAAGGCCACATAACACATACGTGCACGCACACACACACACACACCCATGCGTGTTCTCTCTAACACATACGAGCACTTGCAAACAGAGCACAATGACCTCAGATCAGGAGCACTCTTAACTCTCTTCCCATTTGTGTGCGTGTGTGTATAGGCCACTGAGCTGGCAGAGCTTACCTCTAAGATCTCCCAGCTGGAAGACGCCAAGAAGAAAAAGGATGAGGAAGCGAATAAATGGCAGGAAAGGGTGAGAATTAATGAAAGAACCACGAGAGAGAGATAAAGGATGAATCAAACATGAGCAAAAAGGGATGTCTGACACTTCTGAGCTTTAGGCCCGGGTAAAGTAAAAGCAAGGCGGCGACCACGGAGTATATCAGACTTTCAAGATTGTGATCGTATGAACTTTATGGGTGTCACTTTATTATCACAGGTAGCAAGGCTCAGCCCTGTGATGCCATAGTTGGTTCAAACTAATCATTAACTGTATATGCAAATTTCACACAAAAAAGATTCAGCCAAAAACATGCAAATCTTCTTATTCATATTATTTCCACCGTATTTCTTTTTTTTTAATGACCAACAGAGACGGATGCATGCTATGCTGAGAAACCAATTAAGTCATAGAGGACAACATATTTGGGACATTGTCCCTTCATTGATGACCTTGAACAGGTTATGATGTAATTGAAAAGGATTGGCTGAAGAACAACAAATTATCTAAATAGGCGTCAGTGTTCGAGCACATGTGAGTCATCCAGGTGGAAAGCTAAAAGGCTACTTGCACTTAATATCCAACCACAGCGCTTCAATGCAATTCTTGTCTGCTGACAGGCGACGGTGGTTGAAGCTGATTTGGAGCGAACCAAAGAGGAGCTGAAGACTAAACTCATGGGTGTCCACATCCAGGATTCAGTCCACCCTCCTATGCACGAGCACGACGAGACAGACGAGAGCAGCGCCGAGGCCAGCGCCGAGCTGACCTCTCCAGGCACGGTCCGAGATCGCAGCGAGGAGGAGAGAGTAACAGAGGCCCAAAAGAACCAGCGGCTGCAGAAAAACCTCAAGGTAAGGCTCAGTGAATGTTTTCAGATTTCCTGCATTTGCTGTTCCCTTGTTCACCGTCGGGGTCGGAGGTCATGGTCAGATAGAGATTAGCAGTCCCTGGGCTGTCCTGGAGCTTTTAAGAGTGTGTGGC
Organism: Cottus gobio; assembly: GCA_023566465.1. Taxonomy (NCBI): domain Eukaryota; kingdom Metazoa; phylum Chordata; class Actinopteri; order Perciformes; family Cottidae; genus Cottus; species Cottus gobio. Next base: position 13,114,686 of record CM042216.1, read on the forward strand.
TCCATGGCAATGTCGGCCTGTCAGTTGGATCACAACTGACTTCCATTCTTCACAACTGTTTTTTGATGGTCATTTTTAAAGTGACTGTTTCATGTGGAACTCAGGCCCACGAGGCTTAAGAAGATGGGTGGAGCGACGTGTGCTCCAAGCTTAATATTACCCAGCTGCGTGGCTGTTGCCACTTCCTTGTGAACCTCATAGAGTTTGTGGTTTGGTAATCATATTTTTGTGGTTGCTGCGAGATTTTTAAAGTGTTTTTATTCACTTGCTGTGTTGCCCGTTGACACGGTCATATAGAGGTTTTGACTCTGCTCTAAATATGACACCTTAATTGTCCCCAAAATGTGCGTTTTAGCCGGAACTAAGTGCTCTCTACATAATAAAACATTGTCGCGGAACATTATCATTCTATTGGTTTCATTCCAGTCGCAAATCGCATCCAGACCCAGGCCTGTAGTGAATGAAATAACAACGGTCTCTATCTCATAGCCCAAACAAGATATGGTACTGCACAGAGGACTCAACACAGAACTGGACTTAATAACTATGCACAATGGCGTGTTTTCAGATGGGGATTGAGTGGAGTACAGGGGGTGATGGGAGAGGGGCAAGGCTTCTGAATGCTCTCCTAAAGATTCGGAGGAAAGAGGATCTTATTCACTGTGTGTTTGTGTTCTCTTTCAGTTCCTAAGCACTGAGCTGGCTAGAGCTGTAGACGAGACCAAAAAGACCCCCAATGACCTGATCCACGCTGAGAATGTGAAGGCGGGCCGCGACAAATACAAGACCCTGCGACAAATTCGTCAAGGCAACACCAAACAACGCATTGATGAATTTGAGTCCATGTAAGGGGGGCTGCTGTCAGCCCGACTGAAGGCAAGATGAGGATAGATGATGAAATAGGACGCATGGAGAGATTTTAGGAGCATGTAGGTGCAGATTATTGCATAGGTAGAAAATTAACCTGACATAACAGGTTATAATTATACTATTGATGCCTTTAATGTCCATGATTGTAATGCCATTTCATCTGGAAACAAGTGACAATTAACTTAATGTTAGTTACAGTTACATAGAAACAAATGAAAAACACATTCATGGTCCACCTGAAATGTCGTCCATAATGTCATTTATCAAGAGGTTTGCTGTTGTCCTTGTAAATCATATTACAAACGATTGCAATGCTAACTGTGTCGACTAAAGAAAATGTTATCCACATTGATTTATGAGAGAGATGACATTTAAGATACTGGAAAATGTTTTTATTGCTGCAGAAATAAAATACACACAAAAACACCATGGGATGTGTCGTTTGTCCACGTGAGCAAGGACGCATCACCTCAACTGTGCCTCAAGGTAAACTGTTTAAAAGTGGCAATCAAATGGAATTAATTATTAACCTAGAGGTGTCCACCCAATAGAACATTTAAAAGTGAAATTGCCACTTATGCAGCCTGTAAAGAAATTATAATAATAATAATAATCACTGCCTGTCACTAGATAACAGAAGCCTAAATTATTAGAAATTAGATTTATTTCAAAAGTCAGTTATTGTGCAGGACAATGTGCACATTATCAAAAACAATTACTACGACACAAACAAGCCCAGCACAACGTAAGTACCAAATGAACTGGAAGGAGCACAGTCTGCACGGACATGGCAGCTACCGGACTGTTGCTGAGAGAACCGTGGTCTCATTTACTTTCATCCAGCTGGATGTTCTCGCGAGATTCGTCAACATGCCAGAGTACAAAGTCAAGTTACAGAGTTCAAACCGTTACTTGTAAGTTATTGTCTCCCGTTGGCGCTACAGGCGGTGACACCGGTTACTTTGAGAGTAAAGAGTGTGTGTGGGGCGGGGGGGGGGGGGGGACTGGAAGAAAAGTTAGCCGGTCATTCATTCGCGGAGCAGGTCGACGGGACGTCCCTTCCCTGAAACAACCTACGTCGTCGTCAGCTCTGAATTTCATATCCGCTGAAGCATACGACCAGAGACTCGTAGGGGTGGAGTGTTGTTTGATTTGTTCACCGTGTGCAACCAGCGCGCGGCTGTAAACTGTCGTGACGCGAGCCAGAAATGGCCTTTAGCTTGAGCTTGTCAGACTTGGGGGAGACGTCCAACTCTCTAATCATGAACGAGCGCGACCGGCTGAATCCCGCGGACACCTGTGCGCACGCGACCACTGCCGAGCTCAGCAAGGCGGTGTCGGTGTCCCTGGGTCTGGACTCTGTGTCTTCTCCGCCCAACAGCATGCACCCGTGCTCCGGCGGCGCCTTCGCAGACTTCGACGCGGTGGAGAGCAACTCCCGCAGAGCGCAGGAGTTAGGAGCGGCTCGGCTGAGCGGCGCCGACCCGCGGGGGGACGACTTTGGAGACGCGTGCCACGGCTTTCAGCAGGTGAGCTGCATGGAGCTGCTCAGGTCGGGCGACATGGACGGCGCGCAAGGCGAGACGCGCGACGCGGTCATATCCAGATACGTCTGCAAGGAATCCAACTTGTTCATGTGCCCAGCGACGGAGCTGCCCGCGCACTCTCAGGTGGACGAGCTCTTCCCTTTGAGACCGTACTCCGCTTACTCCGCCGGTCCGAACCCGTACAGAGACCCGACGGGCGTGTGGCGCACGTACAGCAGCCGATCCGAGCCACAGAGAGGCGGATCCTACGGACATGATTTGTTGTGTAAATACTGTAATTGTGAGCAAACCTCTCTCGGACCCCGACGGGAATGCCACTGCATGTGGTACAGCAAGGGCGAGCAGGGTGCCAAAGGTGGCGCGCGAGCGGCGGCGGCGGCGGCGGCGGTGGCACAAAGCTACGGCCAAGTGGAAAGTTACCAAAGTGCGATTCCCCAGGAGCAGCTCACTTTGTCCGCCATCAAGACCGAGCCTTCGGTGTGGATGAATTGCTCGGATCGCAGTTTCAGGTAAAATAATACACACAATAAATAAATGAAAACGGATTTTAATGATTTGCTCTGACTTGGTTTTACATTGGCACCAAGTCAAGAGGGCAGCCCGGTTAAGAGCTGCATTTATCCCTCCACTCGTTTTAGTCGCATATTTCTTTAATCAGTAATAAAGAACAAATGCGGCTGAACTTGGTGTCAGGTGGTGCGTGCTTTAGTCTGCCAAGCTTTACAATTGTTGGATTTGGTCCCTTTTTTTAAAAGTCTTTAGAACGTAATGCTTCATTGAATCCATTATCTTACTTTAACGCCCCCCCCCTGTCCTTCATGTTCTTCTTGTACTTATATCTTGATGTTACTACAGATGATGGCTGCACTTTGCCACAAGGCGAATGAATCAACAGGCAGTAAACCTGATATTCTGTATCCCCCATTCGCGATGCCAAAACCTAGTCCAGCTGCAGAGGCAGCTGCGTCTCAGCATTCAATTATTTGTCCCCCAAACAGCCGCATGTGCTCTCAAGCGGCCTTGGCCAAGTTGCGTTTCAGCATCAAAGTTCACTCTATCCCTAACTTTCCACTAATACCACGTAATACACCAGTGTCACTATAAACAACAGATACGGCACCTGCTCTGTGCCTGGAATGAAAGACAACATCCTGTTTTTCCACTTCTGAAACTGCCTACTCCCCCATCCTTTAAATCACAGGTGTGCCGTCTCTTAGATCACTTACTTTGTAAATGTATAGTCAAACCTCCTACTACTGTAATTGGATCGGATTTAGGGAATTAGTTTCCCAAATGTCATAACAGGCGTTCTAACACCCTCTAAAGAGATGGGGATTAAAAAGCTTTTTACTATGCCTGTCTGGCCTATTGTTCATTCTGGGATGTATGACTCAGTAATGTGTGTATCTGTGCCCGCTTTGGAATACTTTGAAGAAAAAAAAGCAGCCAATTCATACGTGTGTGTGTGTGTGTGTGTGTGTGTGTGTGTGTTTCCAGGCATGAGGATTTGTTTCCAGGTGTTTACCTGTCAGACAGGAGAGTGTGCCAAGTATGCGGGGACGATGCCTCCGGTTGTCACTATGGAGCCGTCACCTGTGGGAGCTGCAAAGTATTCTTCAAGAGGGCCGCTGCAGGTGGGTGTGACACACACACACACAAACATATAAACACACCATGCAAGAATGCACACACGCACACAATTGCTCATTACGCTGATTTAATTTCTTACGCCCACCCATTCGTGCAAGCAGGGCACAGTGACCTGACATTATGAGGTCGACTCACTCGTTATCAGTCAACACCCACATATCTCTGCTTTGAGAGGAAGCCGAGGCATTGTTGAGCTCTCTCTCTCAAACCCTGCGGGGGCTTTTTTCTGTACCACCAGGTAAGCAGAACCACCTGTGTGCCAGCCGGAACGACTGCACCATCGACAAGCTGAGGAGGAAAAACTGCGCCTCGTGCCGTTTGAAGAGATGCTTCATGTCGGGAATGAGCCTGAAAGGTGAGGGGCCAACGATAAGTGAGAGGGCAAGAGAGGAAAGTATGTGTGGCACGCGTTTGGAAAACGAGGTTAGGGCGGTTGAATACCGTACATGCATTGGATCAGAACACACTAATCAAATGTTCCAGCTTAAATACAGTGTAACAAATCCATTTCGGCAAAGGCCAAAAGAGCATATTTCTTGGCCAGTGTTCACTGTTGAGAGACCCTTGCCACATTGGTTACGATAAGGAACAGCTCCAGTGTCTGACAGTCAATTCCTTCCGCTTTCTTTTCCCAGATTTCTCCAGCTATCTATTAAGTAATAAATCAGACAAAACAACTTGGAAATGGAAGCCTCTTATCTCCTTTTTGTCCTCATGCCTTCTCCCCTTCTGTGTCGTCTGTGGTTCTAGGTCGCAGGCTGAAGGGAACTGGACAGGCGAGGAGCGGAGAGGAGGAGCAAGGGCCTGGAGAAAGGTCCGGGAAGAGAGACGTCCTCTTAGAGCCGGGAAGCTTAGCCGTCAGGCCTCAAAGTGAGGGTGATCGTGAGCTCCACGCTAACTCAGTGCTGAACACCTTCCGTAAAGCATGTGATGAGATGTTTTACTTGTGTGTCTTGAGCAGCATCCCAGGCCCTGGCTCTCGACATCCCCCCTTCTCTGCGCTCATGCCTGTCCCTGCTCAGCGTCCTGCAGGCCATCGAGCCGGCCGTGGTCAATGCGGGACACGACCACGCGCAGCCAGACAGCCCCGTGTCCCTGCTCACCAGCCTCAATGAGCTGGGGGAGCGGCAGCTGGTAACCGTGGTGCGTTGGGCCAAGGCTATACCAGGTAAACTAGTCCGGGCTGAGGTGTGTGGGCGTAGGCGTGCCGCGTGTGGGCGTATGCTGCCTAGGCCGACGTGTCCTGAAATGTTTCAGTCAAGCCATGTGCAATGTGTTAGAAAACAACCCCGACAAGGTCAGACATGTTGTGTTGAGATACAGATTGGAGAACACTGAGAGGCGACTCAGTCACTCGATGGTAGCTGTGGGATCAAAGGATCGATCAGTCCTTTAATCACAAGGCTGGCGGTTTGATCCCCGGCTCCTCCTGTCCTTGAGCGAGACACTGAACCCCAAGTAGCTTCACATCAGCCCACTGTTCCTAAATTCTTACAGGGAAAGGTCACATCTCATGTATGTATAAATGTATAATGAAGTTTTTATTACAGTTAAGTTCAAAGCAATTACGCAGCCGAGTTCTGCAGCCACCAGTAAAAAAAAAGCATAATGTCTGATCTAATATCTGTTGTCATTGTGCAAGGCCTCCACCTCTTGCTCCCGAGATAACAGGCAATGCCAGGTTTTGTGCCAGTTGAGCGTCTCCATTTTGAGCAGCCGATCCCTGTTCGTACATCCACCACTAGAGGGGGATATGTTCACATTCAAGCCAAGAGTGACGGGCTGCAAAATGCCAACAATGTTTCAACACTCTGTTATTCCTGTTATTAGCCTGAAGGCTCTGCATCTATTAAACACACTTGTGTTTGTAAAGTGTTATTTCAACAATTGCAGATGTTCGGGTTTTTAAAAAAATAAAGTGTTTTCAACAGGTTTCCGTGAAATGCACGTAGACGACCAGATGTCAGTGATTCAGCTGTCATGGATGGGGGTGATGGTGTTCGCTCTGGGCTGGAGGTCCTACACTCTCACTAACAGCTCCATGCTGTACTTCGCTCCAGACCTGGTTTTCAATGAGTAAGTCATGGAAAACACTCACTTTGCACTCCATGGCAGAGATCTAATATTGAGCTTGAATTAAACCACGATGCAACCCCCATCCCCCCCACCCCCACACACACACAGACGTAATGATCATCGTGACATTGGGTTTCTTGGAGTATCATGAGACATCACCTGTCACCGCGATTGGAAGGAAAGGCACAGTGAAATACGAGCTTCAGAGGAAGGGTTGTTTTGTTTATTAAATCACACGATGAACCCCGTGTTTGGCAAGGCGAGACGGTACACAGCAGTGTTCTGCTTTTACCATTTCCCTCGCGTCTGATATACACGTGGCCGCAGAGGGATCACCTCAGATGATTTATTCCGTTTCATCTTCACGAAGCCGTCATCAGCCCCCAAGAACTGCCACGGCATTGAGTCATTTCCTTTTTCCATTACTATGAGTTTCAGTTTGCGCCTCAACCTCTTCCAGCCTCTTTTTAAAAAAAAAGAGAAAAAATGTTTCCGACACCTCAACTCCTGTCTTTTATCTTTTATTTGTACTTAAACAAAACAAAAAAACAAGAACAAGTTAACATAAGAGTTTCTGAAGCAAATCGTCCACACTCGATATACAGAAATAACTCTTATCAGTAAATTGTCTTCTGTGTTGAAGGAGGGTGCTGCTCTGAATGCTGAGGCCGGCCACGGGCCTTCAGAGCAGCTTTCACGTGGCTGGGGTTTCACGCGGCATTAGCAAAACACTCATTCCGTCTGAATTCAACCTCTGTCACTATTGGGCCGCCTCCGACCTGCATGGTAATGGATACGCCTGCCCTCGTGGCTGACCCTCGTTTTTTTGCCTCTCCATCGTTCCCTTTTTCCATTATCCTCCTCACTCATTTCTTCTAACCTCTGCAGCTTTTCCCTTTTTTTCGCTTCTGCCCCTATTAATTGTCTTCTTCCTTTCTATTTTTCTCTCCGCCTGACCCTCTCTCCTCCTTATGTCGCACCCGGTGCTCCTACTCCTGCTCTCACAGTGTTTATTTTTTTTTTCCTCTTTCTTTTTTCCCTCCTCCTCCTCCTCCCCACAGCCAACGGATGGAAGTGTCCAGTATGTATGAACACTGTGTGAGGATGAAGCTGCTCTCCCAGAGGTTCTGCATGCTGAAGGTCACTCAGGAGGAGTTCCTCTGCATGAAGGCCCTGGTCCTCTTCAGCATCAGTGAGTCCGCCCGGGGGAAACACGTCTGAGATAATAAGTTGAATGTCAACGTTGCGAGTGAAATATGACTTGAATAGAGTTCATCCGTGCTTCAGAGAATTGATGGGTTGGATAAAGTCTGGGAGAGTTATTGTTGTGTGCTGGCTTTTGTGCTCACAGTGCCAGTGGAGGGCCTGAAGAACCAGCGTTGTTTTGATGAACTGCGGACCTCCTACATCAAGGAGCTGGACCGCTTGGCCAGCCACTGCGGAGAGACCACCCGCACGCAGCGACTGTTTCAGCTCACGCAGCTGCTGGACTCCCTCCAGTCGGTAATGGACACAATCCGCCGTCACATATGAAAACGCACCACGCTGTGACTTTGTGAACCGTTGCATAAATAGGACTTCATTTGGGGTCACAGCACGACTGCTTGAGGAAGGAAATGGTGCAAAGTGCATCAATTCTGAATTTGACCCAAAACAATACTGCGCTAACTTATGAACTTAATAGACCGCTTCAAGATTTCGTTTGTCCTTTCATGGCTGGTTGAGTCTAAATCCAGGCTATCAGTTATTACATTTCAAATGGGAGTAGCTATGTCGCAGACGGGCCGACACAAACTGTAAGATCATCCCGACTACCATAATTCCTTCTCAACCTGGGGTACACCTCCGGTTTGTGTACAAATCCCCACCCACCCACCAGGGTTAAACACATACCAAAGGGTCATGTGACTGCTTTAGCTTCTTTCCGCTGGCTGCATATCAGGAGGGAACATGATGAGTCACCCTCTGGTGGTAGCATTGCTACATCAAGAATGGGGCGACTGTGGCTCAGTGGTTAGCAAGTCGGTCTTTCAATCAGAAGGTCGGTGGTTCGATCCCCGGCTCCGGCAGTCTGCGTCGTTGTGTCCTTGAGCAAGACACTTAACCCTCATTGCTCACCGTTGCTGTGTCTACGGTCTACTGTATATCATGTAAGTCGCTTTGGATAAAAGCGTCAGCTAAATGACATGTAATGTAATGTAAAAGAATAACTGTAGAGCCCCAGAAGGAATTGCCACATGTGGGATGTCCACGATGCAGAGCACCCTACATCGAGTCCCAGTCAATATCATTTAGTTCTGGCGGACTGCACTCCCACGCTAACCTATATACCGTATTGACAGGAAACATAGCAGCAGCAGCAGCAATAATCATATCCTTGCTGAGGTGCACCATTTAAGAAAATGCTGCTTTAAAATGAGTTTACATGGAGAGCTCTGCAAAGTGCTCCAGAGAGCCAACGTGTGATCTCAGAACGGATTGCTTTGAAGAGAGAGGGACGGAATTTTATTTGTCCAAATAAAAATTCAGAGAAAACTAAAGCAATAAAAGTAAGGTGAAAGATTAACCAAGTTTTGTCTTTGAAAATGAGAGTATTAATAATTGACTCATCTGTTCTTCATCTGCTGGAGAAATTTAACACTTTACAAACTCGTGTGTTTGATGGTAAAGTGCTTTAAAAAGCCTAAAGGAATTCCTGACATATTTTGTACATAGGTATATATATGTTTATTTGTGTGTATATATTACCATTCCTATACATTCTTTTTTTTATATAATTAGAATGTTTTCTAAACTGCATTCAAAACTTCTGGTAAAATGAACCCGTTTTCAAAACTCAAAGCTCATAGTCTAAATTATGGCGACTTTATGGCTTCATATGTTACCAAATAAATAAAGAGTCTCAAATAATGTTTTTTATCATCCATTCACAGTATCATTTATTTTTTTTTGCACAGATGTAGCCGAAACCAACAAAGTCAGTAAAACCTGAAGAAGGCATCGTTTGAGACACGTTTGTTATTCTTAAGCCTGTGCTTACATGGATTTGAAATCATTTTTGAAACCTTGTCAATGGAGATATGATCTGGTGGGGATGCAACCACTAGAGGGTGTAGATCGACTGCTTCTGCTCCCTTTGTGTCACTAGAACTTTTAATACTAATTTGTAAGAATTATATAGTTTAAAAAAACCCTCAGTGACATCAGTAGTTGGGATGTGACCAGAAGAGCTGGAAAGTTTCCTCCCAAAGAGAGCCGAGCTGCGAGCAGCTTCAGCCGCGCGTCTCTCACTTTGGATTTCCTCTTAAAGGCTCAGCTTTGTCAGCGTCCCACTCGCATCTCAGATCTTCTAGCGGCGCACGAGCTAGAGGGCCGCCAGGCACCGTCTGGCAGGGCCCCTTAGGCAGAAAAGCGGAGTTGATCAAGACTTTACCTTTCGGCTTTACCCTGCCTGTGGGGCTTAGAGCGTCGCAATGAGTGTCATCCTTTTAAATCGCCTCCTAAAGCTCGCGTCAAAAGACGGGCTTCAATGTCGTTTGCCGTTTCCTCTTTAATCCGCGAGCTTTGTTCTTTTTTTCTTTTGTTTCCCCGGTCGCCCAACATTGCACAAAATGTCCACGTCACATTTTTGTCCGCCAATGACCTCTCTCTCTCTCTCTCTCTCTCTCTCTCTCTCTCTCTCTCTCTCTCTCTCTCTCTCTCTCTCTCTCTCTCTCTCTCTCTCTCTCCCTCTCTTTCTTTTTTGCCCTCAGATCGTGAGGAAGCTGCACCAGTTCACCTACGATCTGTATCTCCAAGCTCAGTCTCTCCAGACGCGCGTCAACTTCCCCGAGATGATCTCCGAGATCGTCAGCGTCCATGTGCCCAAGATCCTCTCGGGCATGGTCAAGCCCATCCTTTTCCACGACGCAGTCTGAAGGAGAGCCCCGGTGTCGCCCCTATGCGTCGCATGACTCAGGGGAAGCTGAAACGGGCTCCAGAGGGTTTGTGGTTTTACGAGGTGAAGTGAACCGGTGGAGCACGGTGAAGCCATGAAGGGCATAAAGAGCATTCCTCCAGTCTAATTGCATCCACTTTGTTCTTCTTACTGCCTGCTATCTGTATCTCACACACACACACACGCACACACAGATACACAACACATGTTTTCTGGAGCCAATTTAAAAAACACCTTTTTTTTTCCTCCTTTTTTTTCTTTTTAAGCATGCATTCCTCCACGCGGGCTCATGAAAGGCCGACCGCCCAGCATATGCGTCTTCATATTTAACTGGCAAAGGGCAATCTTTTATTTCAGGAGGCGGGTCGGTAGTGAGACAGGCCGGGGTTTGCAGAGTTCACATTGCCGTAGCTTGTGTGTGCGCGCAGTGGTATGACATTTGCACTCGCTGCTTAACAATGAATGTTCTTGTGTCCGCCTGAGGTGAGCAAAGTTGATTGACAGTTAATAAACGGCTGTGGCATGCATGCTAAGACACACGGCTGTCTCGCCTGAACTGATAGCAGTTCTGATCCATAGGAGTCATCGCTGACTCGTCGTTTTAGGTGTCAACAAAACAAATACGCTTTTAAACTGCAAGCCATCAATGCCAATTCCAAATGTATATTTAAGAATTTTCTAATATCAAAAGGTCACACTGAAGAAGAATTATTGTAAGAAATACTTTGACTGTACTTAACTGGTGAATTATTTTTCTGTTTTGTGTACTTTGCTTGTTTTTGAATGCCAAACATTATTCAAGTATTTAAATTTTTTCCAGGATGAACATTTCATACTGTTGTGACTTTTTCTACAGTTTCTTAAAAAGTGTTCCTCGCAAGTGCTTTTGTGTGTTCCGTGCGTACGCATTGTAGCTCCTGACATTTTAGACAAACCGTCGACAATGTCCCGCCAAGAATCCGCTAACTGTGATGCCACGCGTAACAGCTCAATGTGAAATAAAAACTCAAGCATGGAGTGCGTTTCTGTTTGTCAGTAAGGAGGGGCAGGTTTGATATCGCAGCACACATCTCTCACTGGCAGTGTGGTCTCTATTAACCGCATGCTTTGACGGTTGTACAACTGTTTCTCTGATGGATTTATTTGAGTCCGCTACACGCAGCCAAGCCGGCTTTTTTTCGAAAACATTGCACACCCCTGAGGACTGTTCCAGTCTCCACCCAGCTAGGTAATAGATCACAGCGGGAATCCAGAGCACAGACAAAGAGGAGGAGGCCGGGCTGATCCCTTGTATCCTGCAGGAAGCGGCCATGTCTGCAGACCCTCTCCAGAAGCCACTGCCTGGGCTTTACTGCCACCCAGTGGCTGCTGTCGGACCTGCACCAGCAAGCAGAGTGGGACAACATCTGCTGGATCCATTGACATTTGCTTCGTAATGTAATTGGACACGGATCCACGCAATGTTTGAACCGGGTTACTGTTAAATGGTCGGAGTCACGAGAGGAGAGGTCACAGCATGGAAGGCGACAAGTAAATAAAGGGTGTATGGAAACTAGAGGCATAGTGAGGGATTACATAGACGAAACCTAATAGGTCATTTGGAAGGAAAACCGTATGAAAATATAATAAATACTATAAAAATGTGTTAAAATCTTATTTATAGAAAAAGTATATACATGTTGTATATATGTATATAACATATATATGTTGTAAATATACAATATTTACAATGTCTGTCCAATATAGACCTAAGAGAAAATGGCATATCTTTTTGAACTGGTTTATTTTTACACGCCCAAATTGGAAAAAAGAGAAGCAGTCTTCACGGGTAACCTCTGCCGCCATTTTAACTCTTAACCATTACAACAAGTATTTGTCCCTCTTAAATTGGAGCTGAACAGCGTTGGGTTCTAAGGACACTGAAATATCACTTATTTCTAAATATATTCCCTACATGTGCCCCCTGTGGCCAATGGTAGGTTTGCGATGATCAGAAATATACGTGCATGTCGACATTTGAACTTGGTTTGGATTCCATTTGATTTCTGTGTCTCTCTCCGAGTCTGCTCTGCATCAATATTACATGCCTACTCTAGCAGAAGAGGGATTTTTCCTGTTGGGTAACGGCGACCGCAGAAATCCCAAACACACAGGCCGCAGAACAACAAAAGTTGAAACTATTTCCTCATGTGGAGATTAAGGAACGACTCAACGAGAGAGTTCCAACGTGGAACTTTGGAAGTGCGAGAATGAAAGCCAAAATAAAAATTAAAAATAAAAATAACTTGAGGAGGAAGTAACTGAACACCCACAATATTCCCGCTCCTGTGGAAATGTGGTTGGCACAGGGCTCAATACTTCTTTGCAGGACCTTTCATAAAACTCCAGCGATGATGTCTTTAACACCAGGTGACCGCAGCTCACGGCTACAGTGACCGGAAAACAATTAGATCGCAAAGGGGTGGTAAGATGACACCCCTGAATGGGTTGTTTCTGTGGCCTATCTAATGGAGGGCCATTCCTGCCCAAGCACCAGTCCATTAACAACCAATTAACTTCCTATTAATATTTTACCAGACAGGGGCCTCTCTTCCTGACGTGTTTTTAAGGAGCTTTTCCCAGGAGTGTTTGAACATGAGCAGCTTTTAGCGCAGCATAAAGAGGCCTGTGTAATGGGCTGAAGGAGGAGGAGAGGCAACCTGATAGCACTGAGAGCCGAGGAGGGGAGAGAGGAGAGGAGACAGACTCCTGCAGCTGGCCTGCCCCGAGCCGGGCCGGGCCCGGAGCCGGAGCCGGATCCGGGCCCCCAACACACACACAGGGTTAGGATCCATGATTTTATGGCCACGACACGAGCTCAGACACGAGTAACGACCTTGTACTGTGAGTGCAATTATGTTGGGGGTTTTTCTTTATTTTTTAGGATGACAGTAAAGAAATGGGGGAGAGAGAGAGAGAGAGAGAGAGAGAGAAAGAGATGTACGACATGCAACAAAAAGGTCCAAAGGCCGTAATCGAACCCGGGACGTTGCAGTTTTATGACCTGCCGTGTAACCTTTTGGCTACCGAAGCACTCCGGGGCAATCATGTTTTCGAGAGAAAGATGTTCCTGATTAGTCCGTCTCTTGTTTGCTGAAATTTGCAGCTGAGTGGCAGTTTTGCCTCCAGGTTCAACGAGAAAATAAAGTCTTAAAACAGGAATATCCACCTTTGCTCCCGATCTGCCCCGAGCTGTAGTTTTGTGCTGCGCAAGGCTGTTTTGGGTGGACATTTAGAACTAGTTTAGGGAAACTCCCTGCCTTGAGACAAAAAGACAGAGAGAGGCAGAGGGGGAGGCAGAAAGAAAAAGAGAGAGAGCGAGACCATTATGACTATTGCCTGAGGCTACTCCCAACGGATAAGGCATTTGTCTTCACTTGAAAGTATGATTTATTTTTCCACCAGTCAGAAGGGTTATGTTTGTCACCGCACACTGAAAGGACTTTTGGAAATAGCAGCAGAGGCAGAAATGGAGAAAAAAAATACATTTAAGAGGTCCAGTGCCTTTCTAATGCACTCTGCGTGGTTTCAAAGACTTCCCCTCTATGGTTACCTTGTTTGAGATCACTTTCAGTCTTCATTAACTTTAGTTAATCATACTGAACCTTGTCTCTAATTTATCAGCAGGAGGAGTGTGTGTGTGTGTGTGTGTGTGTGTGTGTGTGTTGATGATTAAGAGAAAGAGGGGAATGTGGGAAGGGGGTGGAGGAGGGGGGGCGAAGATGTGGTTGTATCAGGTTCCCTCCACTGGGTGTAGATGTGGTCTTAGATTTCTCTCTGGGCTGCTGATTAACTGTGTGCGCGCGCGTGTGAGGGAGAGAGAGCTGGGAGAGCACCAAGGAGGAGAGGAACTTCAGCTTTAATTTCCCCCAGCTCCACATATTACACCCCCGCGCGCTCTGTTTTTATTGGAACGGAGACCAGAACACACCAAGTGTTTATGAAGCATTAAAACAAGGTGGGGAACTCGAGTGTGGAATTGTAAATCTATACATTTGGCTCCGTCTCCCCCGTGCGGGATTAATCCTTTCATGTCGGATTTCGTTTTTTGTTTGTTATTATTTGTTTATGAAAGAACCGACGATTGTTGCGAGAAATCGTGTTGATCATCTTCGACGCTGACGGTGGAGGATGGAGAAAACACTCCGTTGAGAGGTGCGGGGGGGGGGGGGGGGGGGAGCACATGCGTGGTAGGAGGAGTCCTTTTTGGGGTTGAAGCACAGGAGGAAGGAATTATTGAGCATAACCCCTAATGGCCGTTTGAACACACGGATGGCCATTACATTCTATTAACTCGGCTTTTGTCGTCAGCGGGGGGGGGGGGGGGGGGGGGGGGGCATTGGGGGTCTCCAGGACAACACGTGCTCTGTGCTTCTAATTATTCTCAGGGAAGTGCCCACGGTCTTCATACCTGGTCTTCATTAGCTGCCTCTAATTGAGTCTATATTCTTCTGGTTCGACGCAGATCCGACAGCATTAGCGCGAGTTGTATTTCTGGCCGTTCCTCCTTCTGGTTTTCCAGGTTTGCCTCTTCCCCCTCTTCCTCCTCCTCTCCTTTTTCTCATTCCCTTGGTTGGCGGCAGCAGAGCACCACTAGCTGTGACACAATCACCGTGTCTGCCCCACGCTCCAGCCATCTCCCAAGTTAATTATGTCTGTAAACAGTGTCCACGCCGTCCCGGCCAAACGCGATGTGACAGCGTCGCCACGGCCCTCATTTACAGCCATCACAGGGCAGATTTCGCCCTTCCCCGGCTCCCGTCTGCAGCTTGATAGATGGCACCCGCTGTCTTTTTTTTTTTTTTTTGTGCTCCCCCCCCCACAACCCCTCCACCCCACGTGGCCGTGTTCGCGGCCCTCCATTCATCTGTAAGTTGGAACAACATTTGCTCTGTTGGTTCTGATCCTTAAATCAATGCATTACGCTATTACTGTCTTTGTTTCCACCCTCTCACACACTGTGTGTTTTTGTTTTTGTAATATTCAATGCACTCTGCATACATCCCACCGACTCTGCTCGTACTTCCAGAGTGCTGCTCAGTTTTAAGTGCGTAGTTTGAGGAGGGCCTTCCATTTCTGTGGCCGTGCTTATTAGAGCCCCCTTGGGGCAGGCACATCTTCAGTTTGGGAAACGCTGCAACACACTCACACACACACACACACACACACACACACACACACACACACTTTATGATATCTTGTCTCTTCTCTCCTCTAAATATTATACTTCTAGTTGTAGCCTCAGGCATCGGTTCTGTCTCATACTGGGAAGGTCAAAACACACACTTTCTCTCTCACACACACACACACACATACATACCACACACATCCATAGATTTCAAATATCTCTATCGGACTCTCTGAGGATCAGGTTGTTTTACGGGAAATCATGTCACGGGTCAAATGATTGAATTATTAATGCAAGCAGCGCAATAACAAGCGTCTCTTGTCTGTTGTGATTCCGACGTGATATTCACAGGCCCTTTTCTCCACCTAACTTGATACTACCATGTTACGATCCAAATCCAATAATGCAGACTCTGCAAAAAGAAAGCCCCCCCTGTCTATTGTTTCATCAGTGGAAGAGTCTGAAGCCTCCACAGTGGAGAGTATTACAGAGTCTGTAGAGCCATATCGACTGCTGTGCCACATTTCCAAGGACGAGGCGATACATTTTCATCAAAACAGTCATGGTAAAGTAATTCACAATCATAGGACTCTTTCACTATACACTGCTCTGTGAAACATGTGTGCATACATACAGTGTGTGTGAGTGTGTGTGCGTGCGTAGTCTGGCATTCCTGACAAAACTCTAATCTTCGCTCCTTTTCACAGCGCCAAATATGGATTCCTAGCATAACTGCAAATCAACCGAGCAAATCTAAAGCACATTCATTGACTCGCGCCATGGATATGAAAAAAAAAAGACAATTCCGTTTCCCCACATCTGCATGTGTGAAGAGCCTCGCTCGCAGAGGCGCTGGTTTTATTTCTTTTTAACTGTGTTCAACACACACATGAGAGATCGAGTGGAAAGAGATGTGTGGCTTTGTGATGTTTTCAGAGAGGGGTTGACCACGACCAGGGGCCGTTCTCCTTCAGTCCCCCGCGGGCCCGTTTCTCACAGAGCCAGCGTGGAAATACGTGTTATTGTAAAGAAGAATACAAAATAACCCCGCTGATGGATCCTTGACCCAGAGTATTTCGAGGTCTGTTTTGAGAATGACCGTATGGCAGTTTTTATCATCGGCCAGCGCCAGAAAACACAACTCCTTTTGGACATCTGAAACAGCGCGCCGGACACATGGGCTGACAACTTCACTTAGGAGGCGGAAATCAAACAGGCTTGTTAATGCAGCTGCTGAAAACAGCCCCATTAGGAGCAGTCACTCCTATTCTTTGTTTTTCCATCATTTGTACTTGCCTTTTTCATCGTCCCTCCCCATTGGGCCCGGGTCGGGGCAAAAAAATAGAAAAACTGAAAAAGGAATGAAACATGTTCGCCTAAACATTTAATGAAGACATTTCTCCTGCACTTAGCTCGGAATGGATATCATGGAGAATACAGAAAAAGGAAGGAAAAAAAGAGTTGTAATAGGTTTTCTTTGAAGGGGGGTTGGTGCTTCGTGTTCCTGAATGAAGGCGCTGCCATGTCTAGCTCCATCGAGCTTGTTTGCGTCATTATGCATTCTCATTACAGCTCAACAGAAGTTTCCCATCTGGAGAAGCGAAGTCCCTCTTAACGGACCACTCTCCTCCCAAATCAAAACCCATAGACATCCTCCGAGTGCTAAATGAGCTTGAAGACAAAAAGCACTGTGTATTATGCATCTTTTTTTCCCCCAACTGCCTTTCCCCTCATTATATTCCCCCCCCCCCCCCCCTTTATGGGAAATAGAAAACAAAAGACGACATGTGTAATTACAGCATGACTAAAGCGTAAACACGCCTTGCAGGACGAGGCTACGCTCTCGGCGGTGGGCTAATTGTAACTTTCCCCTGCTCCTTTCAGAGCCCGAGTTATACAATAGCTCACAGTCAGACACTTGAACATGCATATGTGCTCACGTGCAAGCACACGCCCACACGCACACAGATGCACGCATGATGCGCGTGCACCCAGTTCAGTTTTGCTTTCTGTCTCACAGAAACTGGGTTTATGGCCCTTTTATAGAGTGAGATGCGTGATGAGTGATATTGCTGCTGTCTCAAGCACATCACGGCCATATTGTTAGTTATACTCTCTGTACTTTGTTCAGGTAAGAAGGAAATAAAAAATAAAAGACAGATGCATCCATAAACAGCCCATGGGATTGCAGCAGGCTGGTGTGTTAACACTACTGCAGGCTACAGAAGTTGCCAGCCGCAGCCTTCGAGCCTCCTCCGGCAGTTAAAACCACAACACTGCAACCATGAATGGCATCCTGGCCTTGGTCTACACACACATCATTCCACACATTACTCCCCTTAGCTCTGCTTTTGATGTGTCAGAGAGAGAACTAGCCACTGTTCCACGGTTTTCTTTATTGCTCACACAGCAATGTGTGAGCATATATATATATATATATATATATATATATATATATATATATGTATATATACACGTGTGTGTGTGCAGCCGAGCGAGTGTTTGCTCTTCAAAAGGCAGCAAAAGGAGGGTGCACTACTTAAGGCCTATTAAACCTGGAGCTCTGTTCATTGTGGCCAGGAGAGCGAGCGCTGCGTGCTGAGGCAGACAAAACGGTGAAGGCATACCTTTGAACTGGAATCATGTGGGAGCTCACATTTTCACAAGTGCTGCAGAACTGAAAACAATGTTTTGGTGAGTCCCCTGATATGTGTGTGTGTGTGTGTTTCTTTTTTCAGCTAAGGGCCAGCTAACAGAGAATCTTTAAGGGCTTTGCCCTGACGGTGTGATATTACAAGCCCACAGTACATAATCCAACATACTGCGAGTTATTAAAATATGGCCATAGCAGCTCCCCGGGGCTATATAACTCACACATCTCTCTCTCTCTCCCCCCCCTCTCTCTCTCATACACACACACACACATTCTGGTGCACATTCCTGTGGCACACACGCATGCACACTGTCCAATCCTCTCTCTCTCTCTCTCTTTCTCTCTCTCTCTGCCTTTCTAATGCAGGCGCCCAGACATGAACACGCAGTTTTATTTAAAGCTCGTGCCCAAGCTCATATCCCACAGTCGAAGAGGTAAACTTCACCAACAAATCAATACTTTAATGGAGTTTCAAACCTTCATTACACACCTCGCGCTGCAGTCGGTTGCACTGCAAGGTGAAGGAAAGCATGTCTCGGGGAAAGGACTGCCAGCGTCTACGTTACTCTATATCATCCAGGTAGAGCGGATGAGTACAGTGGACGCCGTTTCCTCTCAGGTAGCAGGAAGGAAGCGACTAAACCCTGATCAATGCCCCGGACAGCAGTTTATATCACACAGGGGTTGGTTCGTGCAAAACAAAGTATGCCAGGATTGATTTACAAAAATTTGCTCCCGATAAGAAGAAGCAAGCTGAGTGCACGTCCTGTGGTAATGATAGATATGCCCGTGTTGGATTCATTTATAGAGTGGGAGTGGAACACTATTGTTAGATCATAATTCAAACAACCTGCTTCTTTCAACTATGGTAGATGGGACTCCCAGGAGGAGGATGCTGCTATAGCTATCTGCATTATGTGTGTGTGTGAGTGTGTGTGTGTGTGTGTGTGTGTGTGTGTGTGTGTGTGTGTGTGTGTGTGTGTGTGTGTGCGTGCGCGCGCGCGCATGCACAAGCACCTTCTGCAGATTCATGCACACTAACACAACTCTGGTGTTTGTGCAGCCCCTGGGGCGCGGAGCAGGACAGGAGATTTATGTTCTCTGTCGTCCAGACACAGTTCTCCCGGCTAGCTTCCCGCTCATTAGGGCTCCTACATGGTCATACGTGTTACTCTAACAAGATGCACAGAGTCCCGTCCCCCCCCCCCCGCCCCACTTCCCCCTCCTAAAGCCTGATGGATTCGAGGGAGTGTGTCACCCCCCCCCCCTCCAAAGTGCAAGAACCCGGTGGAGACAGCACATCACATGAAGCATCACAGGAACAAGTTATCTCCGACGAGGCAGGAAGAGGGCTACGGGAGTCGCTCAGCCATCCATCACGGTTAGCAACGTTTATTAGGCCTCCGTTTAATGAGCCTCACGCGGATGCGAAGACGCGGCGCGATTGAAATGTTTGGTTTGCGCTCAGCGCCGTTATCAGCATTGCGATTGCAATCGAAGAGAGGAAGGGTATGTTTGCTAATCTCTCCGTTCACCCGATATTAAAAAAGAAATGGGTGTCGTTCTCCGTCTGGTGCCGGAGACGGATGCAAATACGGAGGCCAAATGAACAAACAGATGAGTTGTTTGTGAGCTGCTCTGCTCGCAGCGTTTTTATCAGTCGTGCTGCTAATCCGCTTGATGATGCATCGGGAGTGTGTTTCGCTCCACGTGTCCGGCTGATTGCGGCTTCGTCAGCGTGTTTGTTTACAGCTCCGTGCTTGTGTGCATAGAAATCGACAGCGACGAAGGAAAGGAGCGTCGCTTTGTCAGACCACCATGCCTTGTCAAAGCTCGAGAAATGATAACATCGCTGGGAATGAAGTTCATTTCATCTCTTAAAAAATCCTGTAGCGGTTCACTTGCAACCGGTCCGGTCACATCTCCACTACTGAGAAATACATTATAATGATTTCTGTAATGAAGACACATTGCACATCGGCAGACTAACCATCAAGCCACTGAACAGAGGAATAACTGACCTAACCACAGCGAATGACCTCCCATTGGCCTTGTTCGATTCCCTTCAGGGAGCGAAAGGCAACAAAATTTGCACGCAAGCGGAGGTTGCAACGGCGTGCGAAGAGAAGACGTGAGACGAGCGTTGTTTACAACCTGGCCACTGTGAGATGAGCTCGAGCCGGAGGGCCAGACAGATGGTCGCCCCCATATTCGCCCCCATATTTCAAGCGTAGCCATCAAGAGGTGGCAAATAAAATGTCTGCAGTCAAATTTTACAGACCAGTAAAGTGTAACTTAATAAAGGCAGTGAAATGCCTGCTGTATTGACTGCTCGTGCAACAACAGATCCCGGAATGATGGAAGATGCCATTAATGGCGCCATTAATGAGCCAGCTCGATGCCTTTGTGATCAAACGGTTTCCGTTCGGCGGTCTAACTTGTTCCAGCACACGGGGGGAAGTGAAAACAGTGGTGATAGCGCAGGCTCAGAGCAGCAGCGCGCTCCTCCGAAAGCCTCCCCCGATTAATCGCGCTGCAATTTTCAGGCGCTAGGTCACTCACCCCGGCAGCTCTGGCAACGGCGAAGGACTTTGATGGTTCTTTGGAAAGTGCCGTTTTATCATTGCACCAAGTACAGGCGTTTTAAAAACGCAGGACAGGTCAATTCATTCAATCTAAAGCTGTTTGAGTTGGCATGCTGTACGGGTTTTTAAAAAGATATTTGCGGGGCGATCTGGAGAGGGTTTCACTTTTCTAACACAACATCCAAAGTAAACCGTTTCATTTCCAATGATACATAACCAGGCCGGCGGAGAAGGTGAGCGCTGCCATTGGAAATTAATCAGCCTTGTGGAGGAGAAACAGGGGAGAAAAATTCCTCAAATTAGAGAAAACCCCAGCCCCAGCTTGACGCGGGCAAGCCCTGGCTGTGATATGGCCAGCCTCCACGCTTCATGCAGGGCCAAGGCAAATGTGGAGCGATGCAGTCGTCCAGGTCTGTCGCAGTTCACCTCCGTGTTATCACGGGCCGTGGCCAATTATCTCTTCAATGCCTCCACTTGTGCTTTCCATCACTGCAATGCACAGACGAGTGGGAGCGGACGAGTGTTGTCCATTTCGGGAAATAACAACAAAGTCAAGCTGTGTCTTTGGGTTTTCATCCAGACACATTTCCACTGCTGAGTCGGGCGTGTGCCTTCTTCCCTCTGATCTGGGAACACAGTGAGGGGAGGCTGTCGGAGGAATCCGTCCCAATCCGAGCTGCTCGGTCTGGGGGACACCAGACCGGCCTGGCTCGGCGGGCCCCTTCGTAGAGACAGTGCTGGGTTTAATTATCCCCAGCTGTGCTTCATCTCCCTCCCCAGCTGGGCTCTGTGTCCCCGTGTCCTCTGCCTTCACACTGAAGTCAAGGTGAGACACGCAGAGTGTGTGCACACACACACACACTGAGGCAGCACAGACTCACAGAGGGAGTGAGCATGCATAGATGAACACAGGCAGTGGACACATTAATATGAACACCTGTGCAATAAATGTGAAGCTGTTAATTTACTTGTGCCTATGCTTTCCCCTTTGGTGCTGTTAAATTGGGTTACATTGTAGTACACATATACTATGATATATATATATATATATATATATATATATACATATATATCCAGGATATTTAACAGTCAATGCTGCCCCGGCCAATCAAAACTAAATGTTATCTTGGTATCCTGCTTTTCTTTCAGAGAAATCATTTTCATTTGAAGCAGCCAGAGAGAGCAGCATCTTTCTCAGAATGCTAAGCGGGGACAATTATCTCTTCCCATACCTGATATAAATTGTCTGGTTTAAAAACAATTTTTGCTACAGTCTTTAAATTGATGTGTGTTGCAATGTACCTATAAACACTAAAAACCTTCCAGCAAAATCCTAATCAACGCTAAATGGAAGGTGATGGTAAATCGTAAACTTGCATTTCCAGTCTGCATATTTCATTGTTTACCCAACCGCACACATTTACACACTGATGGCACGGCCTACGGGAGCAATGTCGGGTCCAGTGTCTAACCCAAAGGACACTTCAGCATGCGGACTGTCGGAGATCGAACTGCCGATCTTCCGCTCTACCCCTGAGCCACAGCCGCCCCGATCAGCAGGGCTGCAGCTGCCATTGAGGGACACTGAGGTGATGTTGATGCTTCTTCTGCACGTATTAGCATTTGTGTTATTTCTTATCTTTATTTTTAAAGGTTTCATTATTTCCACTCTCACAGCGGGGCGAATGCTTTCAAATGCGTCTAGGTGTCTGGGAAACACATTCACAGACAATATAATTGGACAGTTGACTAAAACACATTTATAATAATTACACACACCTGTGGATATCATTTGACGCCTTTCCACTCTTGTGCCGCTAACATCCTGTCCACGGCCCTGCTCCACAGACATGATAAATATATATGTTGTTTTAACATATGTGGTTGTGCTTATTGCCTGTATACATGCATAGTCACACACCCATTTACAGTTGCTTAAAACAGATGTTGACTGTTGAGATAGCAGACTACCACGACGCCCCATGCTGCTCTCGGAACGAGACAAATGCCTGTGAAAGCCGTCCCGGCAGGGCGCTTTTGCACGACCGCCGCTCTGGCAGTTTTGATTGAATCCCAATCTGACTGTATTTGACTCAGTCCATCTGTGCGACTGTCCTTGGCCTCGGTTTAGGGTCTGGGGCGGAGGGGGCCGCGGAGTTATCACACTGAGAGGCTGTTAGGGTCATTACAACCCTCTGCTCCGATATTTCCACTTTTTTGATGGGAGCCAAATGTTGTGCTGGAATCCCTGTGTCTGTCTGTCTTTGTTCCCGTCTCTCACCATCCTGTCCGGGCCTATGCCAGCACAGCTGTGAGCGGCAGCGTGTAATAAAAGTCTAATGCGAGCAGCTGCTGGGGGTTTAAACTGTAATGAGATGGTGTGTGAGATTACCACACTTCGCTAGTCGCTGAGAGAAAGCTTGGCACCCCAACAACACTGCCCCACCCCCACCCGCCCTCTCCCCAACGGTACAATTACACTTTAGATATGGCTAATAGAATATCCACACAATGCCTGTAAGCAAGAAGCATAATGAGCTTTAGCTTGAGCATCTTCCATCTCTTTTCCTCGGATCTTCCCGTCTCCCTCCCGCATGCCCACAGCTGCACGGAGCCTCCACCCCCAAGGAGTTGCTGTAAACTGCGAGGAGCTGATGTAGGAAACAGAGACAGTGCTTTCTGAAATCAAAGGCACGCCTAGTCAGAAGATTCCCACAGAGGGGGACCGCTTCTTTTTCTCTTCCAGGGGCCTGATCGCTGGAAACCCAACAGTTCGCCTGCCTACATCAGCCCGGAAAATAATTCAGTCCTCGAGTCATGAATAGTTGAAAGCCCTGTGTCAACTTCATTAGTCATCATGGGGGAGTCTGTGGTACAGGATGTATACCTACCCACATGGTGCCCATACGTTCAAAAGCAGGGTTACAATGGGAAGGGGGCTGGCTATGGAGTTGCCTTAGGCCTGCAGTGGAGTCTTTGTTAAGCGCCACTTTATCATGCAAAATCTTTTACTTTTCACCCTCCCACCCCTTTTCTTATTATCTCACCCACTCTCCATTATCATCTCTTTTTGTGTCCGAGTTTCATTTGTTTTACTCCTTCTTCTTCTCCTCCTACTTCTTTGCTTCCTCTCCCTACGTTGCTATCCCGCGCTATTAATGGAGCCCGGCCATGATCGGAGCGATGTAGGAGAACAAAAGTCCCTGTTATGATTGCGGCACGTCCTCCGAGGAGCTCTGTACCGAAAGTTCAGGGTCTTCAGGGTGCGAGGCGTCTGTAGCTGTCATCGCGTTGCTGCGATAATGGGCCCAAAGGTGCCACTGGCTCATCGAGGTGGAGGAGGAATTCTTCTGAATGTGCGCTGCTCTTCATTACCTCATGCAGAGGGGCAAAACTCTAGATCCACAGCTCTGTGGAGCTGGATATTGTGAATGTGACCCCGAGGAGCACAGCGGTGGAATTTCAATACGCCACCCGGGTCAGTATTATTCCGCACCTGAATGCAGAGCCTCGCAGACAATTAGAGGAGAATTATAGAAGGCGAGGCGTCGGGTAATTTGCAGAGTCCGTCTTGCCGCAGCCCTGGCCTTGGCCTTGCCCGCCTGCAGGGATATTTCACATTCTCACAGCAGATGGGGGAGGGGGTTGTGATAGAAAGAAAACGGATGCTCTCAGAGAACTTAAATGGGAGCAAACTCAATTTCTTCAGGTATTTAGGAGATGTCGAGAGAGGCAGCCCGGGCCATTCAATTTATAAACGTTATTGCTAAGTGTCTTTCTGTGTCAGGCCGACGTCTGCAGCCGCCGCCACCGCCGCTGCATTTGCAGTGCGTCCGCGTTTCGGTGCAGGTCGATTTTTGTGTTCCACAAATGGCCTGTCACTGTTGCACAGTGTAGCCGCTTTATCAACGCCGCCGCAGACAGGGCCCGCCGCATTATGAATGCAAAGGGCGATCAAGTCATTAAAGCAATATTTGAGTCTGGACCGTGGCTCGGCAGGCTTTTCAGCGCACTCCGCCATCCCTTTCATTAGCCCACCTCATCTTGTTATCATCATCGGCAGCAGATAGAGTCTGCTGCAGATAACAGTTGTCATTTAACCACACCACAGCCCTTGATTAAAGTGCTCTATTAAGTGACACCCCGTTATTTCTCTGCCGCAGATCCATCTCTCCGTCCCCGCACAAGCTTCGGTGATTACCAGATGGTCGTGAAAGTAGTGGAAGAAGTTGAGCAGAGTTTTTGATGGGCAGAGTTTGACGAACCCGAATTACATAACATCTAAACAAATGGCTGCGTTAATGCATCAGTCGGCTCGCTCCTGTTCCCCCTGTCATCCGCTTGTCATGCGATGCCGCGGCTCACCGCTCAGCGAGGAATGCCTATTGCCACACGAGATCCCGGTAGTGTCCCGGCTCTCTCGCTCCCTCTGAAACGTGTGTTCCAGCTGTTACCACTCTATGGAGTTGTGAGGTTATAATGAGCATGGAAGCAGCTGCTTCCTCCTACAGTAGAGGCCCCAGCCTCTCTAATCCTGATCATTAAGAAAGGGAAGGGTGTGGGGAGCGCCGGCGCACAGACTTGTGGGCCTCAGCACCTCAGGACACGCCGCGGAGACTTGGGTTACCCGACCGTTTTATTAGTTGGACCAGCAGGTATGGAACCTTATTGATCTGCCTGAAGTGGTAAAAGGGATTAGCTTATGCGAGGCAGCTGGAGCAGAGACTACAAAGAAGTGCAGCGGTTCCGTTTTTAATCCGTCAATGTCCAAACTCGAGTTTGGACATTCAGCAAAAAAAAAAAAAGAAAAGAAAAGTTGCCAGTGATTTTCCTTCCATCAAAGTGTGAACCCGCATGGCTTCAGCGGATGACACACGGCGGCCTGATATTTCTGTATTCTGGCAGCCTTAACGTCCCCATGCATAAACTCAATCTAACATAGAAAATATCAGATTATTAAATATTTATGTTCTGACCTTTCGCAGTAATGATTTCATGATTTAATTTCCCCCAGCTTTACCTTAAAGTGCAGGGAGAATACAGAGCAGAGCCAGGCACCAGGCACGAGGGGGGGAAAGATGATCTGTGTCGACGATGACATTTGCATTCAGCTTGTAAATATCAACAACGCTCAGGCAGATTATTCACAGGGCTCGCTCCACCACTGTCTCTCAATAAGCCCTCAGACGTTGGCACAGACACATCTCGCTGTCTTTCAATTTCACTCTTTAATACTTTGAGCCGAAGCAGTTGAGTGAGTGAAGTTTAAAATGGACTGATATCCAATACAAAGAGCTGTAACTCACAGACCATGAACGCAGCGTCATTTAAACAGAATATATGCACGCACATAGCATGGAATGTCCCCGTGTAAAGTTAATAGCGTTACATTTAGAATAACAAGCCCGCTCAACCTTGTCACGGTTTAGACGACGTGAAACTGCACCCAAGAGCCGCGACTCTAACAAGACTGTGTCTTTGGAGCAATTTTATGTAGATTAGTAATATGCTAATTTGAGGCATGACCTCGCTGTTTGCCAATGAAAATCTTTCTCCGTTTTTGATCTGCATATTAATGCCCAAAGAATAGATGGAATTTGAGACATGAAAAGGTTTAATAAAATCAGCAGCCAAGGAGGAAGGCTTCCACAGACAATGGCCAAACCTTGAAAAAAAATCATAATTGGGCCCTTTATTGATATTCCGCAGCCTCTCCAGCGCATCTCCTGAAACAGTGATTAATCTTTCACAGTAATAAAAATGGAAGAAAAAAAGAATGCGGTGAGACGTGTTTAACTTCCTCCTGTGCATCGTCCACAAGTGGCCCAGACAATGCCGGCCCAGAATCATCTCAGCAAGAACCCCCCCTCGCCCCCCACGGTGATAAATACACAAACTAGCCAAATTGCTAAACAAACTCATTTTTCAACAAGAAACACCAGCGTAGGTGCAGTTCAGGGAGACAGGCCGCGGCTTTTTGTGTGATGGTCTGTCATTGCGTTTGCTCTGCCTAACCTCTCCTGACACCTGGAGTCAAGGACCCCCCTCTAAATGTGTAATATTCAATCTTCCTGACAGCTCTGCTAATGACCAGGAGGAACCAAAATAGAGGTAATAGGTGAGCCTCAAAATTGCTTTCAAATTATCCCCGATAATGATTCCCTTCCAAGTAATAAACTCTGTGGGGTGTGTGTGTGTGTGCGTGTGTGTGTGTGTGTGTGTGTGTGAGTGGCAGTGTGTTTACGTCGGGTGAATGTAGAATGGCAGGGCTAATTATCAGCACTATTAAAGGTAAGTACATCCAGCTGCATCCCGGACAAGTCCTAATGAAGGACAGCAGAGAGGCTGGACTCTTTCATCTGTCGTCTGTTGTTGGTCAATACCCAGAGGTGTTAGTACTAGAATATTGTACTCAAGTGAATGCTTTTTTTTACTTTAAAGACCTTTTACTCAGATGTAGCAAGTAAAAAAGGAAGAAAAAAAAGTAGGTCAGTTAAATTTTCATTTAAATTTACTGAGTAACTTTAATTGCAACCAACAAACAGGCACTCTGCAGTCTGGGAATATCAATAATAAATATACAACAGCCTTCCTCAGTGTAGCTTCACAAGAATGAACCAGAAAAGAGACAAAACTCAGAACAATGAACAAAACAAAATGTGGACACAAAGGCCTGAACCGTGTCACAATCAACAGCAGAATAAAACATCAGCAAAGCAGACGACATGTAACACAAACTCCACAGCGGCCTCAACGCGTCTCACAGCGGAGGAGAGACTTTTTAAACACAACGGAGGAAGTGGTTGTTGAGGCTCATCAGCAGAGTTCAGCACCGACGATCCTCCACAGTCCGCTGGGCCGAGTCTCAAAGCTCGATGTGGAGGGGTATAACCAGTCCACTTCTCTGTCCCAGTATAACCAGTCCACTTCTCTGTCCCAGTATAACCAGTCCACTTCTATGTCCCAGTATAACCAGTCCACTTCTATGTCCCAGTATAACCAGTCCACTTCTCTGTCCCAGTATAACCAGTCCACTTCTCTGTCCCAGTATAACCAGTCCACTTCTCTGTCCCAGTATAACCAGTCCACTTCTCTGTCCCAGTATAACCAGTCCACTTCTCTGTCCCAGTATAACCAGTCCACTTCTCTGTCCCAGTATAACCAGTCCACTTCTATGTCCCAGTATAACCAGTCCACTTCTATGTCCCAGTATAACCAGTCCACTTCTCTGTCCCAGTATAACCAGTCCACTTCTCTGTCCCAGTATAACCAGTCCACTTCTCTGTCCCAGTATAACCAGTCCACTTCTCTGTCCCAGTATAACCAGTCCACTTCTCTGTCCCAGTATAACCAGTCCACTTCTCTGTCCCAGTATAACCAGTCCACTTCTCTATCCCAGTATAACCAGTCCACTTCTCTGTCCCAGTATAACCAGTCCACTTCTCCGTCCCAGTATAACCAGTCCACTTCTCTGTCCCAGTATAACCAGTCCACTTCTATGTCCCAGTATAACCAGTCCACTTCTCTGTCCCAGTATAAGCAGTCCACTTCTCTGTCCCAGTATAACCAGTCCACCTCTCTGTCCCAGTATAACCAGTCCACTTCTCTGTCCCAGTATAACCAGTCCACTTCTCTGTCCCAGTATAACCAGTCCACTTCTCTGTCCCAGTATAAGCAGTCCACTTCTCTGTCCCAGTATAACCAGTCCACCTCTCTGTCCCAGTATAACCAGTCCACTTCTCTGTCCCAGTATAACCAGTCCACTTCTCTGTCCCAGTATAACCAGTCCACTTCTCTGTCCCAGTATAACCAGTCCACCTCTCTGTCCCAGTATAACCAGTCCACTTCTCTGTCCCAGTATAACCAGTCCACTTCTCTGTCCCAGTATAACCAGTCCACTTCTATGTCCCAGTATAACCAGTCCACTTCTCTGTCCCAGTATAACCAGTCCACTTCTATGTCCCAGTATAACCAGTCCACTTCTCTGTCCTAGTATAACCAGTCCACTTCTATGTCCCAGTATAACCAGTCCACTTCTATGTCCCAGTATAACCAGTCCACTTCTATGTCCCAGTATAACCAGTCCACTTCTCTGTCCCAGTATAACCAGTCCACTTCTCTGTCCCAGTATAACCAGTCCACTTCTATGTCCCAGTATAACCAGTCCACTTCTATGTCCCAGTATAACCAGTCCACTTCTATGTCCCAGTTTAACCAGTCCACTTCTCTGTCCCAGTATAACCAGTCCACGTCTCTGTCCCAGTATAACCAGTACGGTGCGCTCCTATTTGAGCCATGTTATCCAGAACTATAGAGGTCATGAACTTTGTGGGTGTGTCTCTTAGCGAGCTAAGTGATGCATTAAATCATGTAATTCATTAATATAGATGCAACATTCGTTCAGCCATGCTGAGGTACAGTAACGGCCTCTGTGAGATCGTTACTTAGCTCGAAGCGGCCGCGGCCCTGAACCTGAACATTTCTGAGGCGTCCTCTCTGGACGTGGAGCTCCGCCTCCTGCGGCAGCAGAAACACCTGCAGCTTCTCTTCTGCTGCCGCAGCTGATTTATCTCTTTTCTTCTGCTCCATTCCCACACAGTTCATCAGGACTTTTGTTTTGTCTCTGGAGCGGACATGACTTCTAGCAAATCTAGCAAAGTACAATATACAAATTGTATAAATATAGTAGCCCACTGCAGTAAAAGTCAAATGACTGATTTGAAAAGTAAACACTACTTTGTTAATGTGATTAGAGTAAATGTAATTTGTTATTTCCACCCCTGTTAACCTCCACGCCCCCGGACGGCCTCTCATGTTCTCACAGCGTGGGTTGGTCGTATTATTCAGGCGCTGAGAGTAAACCAACCAAAACAAACTTTACACACTTTTCCATTTGTTGGACCAAACTCACCTCAGGCTGATATGAATCTTTATGATGAACTTTCACACTGGAAAAAGTTCTTGGGTATGATTAAATCTTTAATTTTCCTTTTTTGTCTTACCCGAGATGAATCAACTTGTCAAGCACCATTTGCAGTGAATTATGAACATAACACAACTGGTCTTTATCTGATATGCAATCCACTGTTCAGCTGGAGCTGTCAAGAAACAAGTCTGAAAAAGTTTCTTGCATGGTTGTCACATGGATATCTGAAACATCTGTTCCTGTAAGAGAAGACGAGATGGCTTTGCCTCATTTAGCCCATTTAATCCACGTTTTCTTTTTTCTCTCAAATGTGTACCCACATAAATCATACTCCTTAGGCAGTCCCACGGAGGAATATCTCCCTTTGAACAAATACATGGAAATGTGTTTAATGTTAGGTCACGGTTGAATGCGCAGTGTGCCAATATAATAATATAAAATATACTAAATATATATTGCACTTACAGCATACATACAGTGTTGTGTTCTATAAATTGTACTTTTTCAGCATTGTTGGTGTGGGTTGTGCAGACGTGTGTGTGGTATTAACCTTTCAACATGTCCTTCAACCTGAATCAGGTCTTGATGAGTGATTTATGATCTAGTTTCGCCATCGCCATTGTTTTTTTCTGCGTGGTTCAGAATCACAGTTACAGAATTACCTGTGCTGGTGTTTTCTGATTGGTCACCTCTGCGGGCGGAGATTTGGTCGAGCTGGCACCCAAATGAGGTCATCGTTAAAAGACAATGCCATTGACTGCTGGTAGGGACTAGGGAATGGCGTCCTTCAGTGCACAGTGAGATGATTTTGAATATAAATTGCATTTTAACAACTAATGCAATACAGTTTTTGTTCAACAAGTGGAATAAGGACCAGGGTGAGCCTCAATGTGCCGTAACAAAGATTAGAACCAGATGAAAAGTACTTTAAGTAGTTTAAAAAAAAATATGTCCCAATGCAAATGGTTTTGTTTGAAATATGCCGTATTTAGTTTGTAGGAGACTTTGTAGGAGGTCGGTGTTTAACACATACCAGCAATGTAGCATTGCGGAAAGACTGCAGAAACCGCCCCTCGATCTTTTAATGCTGCTTGTTGAATGCCAAACACTGCAGACATTTTGGCTAATTTAATAGAGGCCACACTCCTGGATTACAGTTCAACACGTCAGTGCTCTGCGCTCGATGCCAACGTGCAATACATCAGTCTCTATTTCTCCCCTAATGCATGTAACACAGCAATTTGTACATTTCTAATCAGTGCTGCTTAAATGCATCACTGTCACCGGGCAGCACTCCACCGACTTCTTTCTTCTCTCAAATTACAACCATTGTAAGTGCTCTTAATTTTCCGGTGCTGGTGAATTATGAATGATATGAAATATTTAAAAAACGGCGTAGAGCAAGAGCAGAGAGAGTTTCACAATCAGGCTAAGTACGTGGTGGTCCATACTTAGCTAAATGAGCCCCGGGCTGTGCACTGCGTAACGGCTTGACCTCTGTGCGGCACATTCATTTTCCCAACATATGTTGGCTATTTCAGCAGCTCTGGACTGTGAAACTGAGACAAGAGCAGGAGAAGGGTCTGTCGTGCATGTGAGCATGATCTAACTGGCTGTGAATATGGGGGGGAGGAGGGTGGGGGGGGCGGCGGATCGGATCAGCGGTTAGCGGTTTGAGAGGAAAAGTCAGCACACGGAATGACATGTTTGTGTGATCTGATGCAGATTTCTTTTGAGGCCCTCCGAAGGAATAGAAGGCCTCCGGCCTCTGAACTTCAAATCATTTCCAAACATGCACACACACACACACAGCCATTATGCCACCAATCCCCACCAGCATAAACACTCGTGAGGTACAGCTGTTGGAGTGTGTCTGATATGAAACGACAAGGTGACTCGGTGTCTTGTAGGCCACCTGAGAGGTAGACCTCCGCACGGGGACACAGCAATCTATTCTCCTCAGTGCAGAGGAACTTATTCAAGCAGAGCAGCAGTTATTTCCCCGCTCTGCTCTGCTCCCATTCCCTCCCCGTTTGCCTCCAAGTCAGCACCAGTTAGTAGTTCCTTTTGTGTGTGCATGTGTGCCAGTGTGTGTCTGCCAGAATGCACGCTAGGCTAATTTCCACTGCGATTCACTGCGGTGTGCTACGAGCGTTCTCTGGGATATTGATGTGCTGCACATTAGGCAGCCGAGTGAATCAGCTCTGCGCGCTGTAAATATTCTATTGTCACTTTTATGCGTCTGTCAATGGCTTTGTCCGGGGTAATACGGTCCGCTGGTGTTTCCGTCCCCGGTTGCTTTCCCCGGCGAAGCGGCTCCACTCACATCTGCACACACTTCATGGACACACTTGCACATATGACGGAGACGGAAACGGAGAAAATGAGGTGAGGGGAGGGAAAGATAGGGAGGACACGGGCACACACATACACACACTTTGCCTCTGGTTTCTATTGCCGTCACAGACGATCGGGCCCAGTTTTGGCTTTAGCTCAGCTTTGACCAACCCCTGGTCCCGGAGCCAAACTGTTAAAACACATTAAGTCAGCACAGAGACGCGCCACTGCCTCCTCTTTCTACTAACCACAGGACACTAAAAGTGTGTGTGTGTGTGTGTGTGTGTGTGTGTGTGTGCGTGTGATGGAAACAGGGTGACTGTGGGCTAAGATCTGCACACATGTGTATAATAATGAGTCTTTGCATGTACGGGCGCATGTGTAGCTCTCTCCTTGGTGAGGTCAGGTAGAGAGGGGGCAGAGTATTCGGAGCAGCCTTTCCGGTCTCTCTGGTGCACCACATGCCTGTCGCAGCTCAGTGAGCAGACTGTGAAAAGCTTATGTAAATGACGAGGCGCTCAGATGTGAAATCAGCCCTGTATTAAATTGTTTTGTTCCACTTGTCAGAGCTGATTAGTCCAAAAGCTCTCCAAAAGCTGCACAGGTATTGTGTTGATTGTATTCATATAGGGGAGAAAAAAAAGAATCCATAGATCACCTCGGGGAAGAGCATCTGTGGAGGTAGCAGGGTGCAATTGCTTTCTGAGGTTTGATCATTAGTCAGTTATCCCATGAAAGATTAGTCGGGTGGTTGTTGAAGATGCCGGATGGCCCTTCACGGACGCACACTGATTGCCGTCCTCCCCCGTGTGTGTGCAGAGGCCCTCCGCCTGTCTCTTCAAAGGACGGCCGTTCCCGCTCCATCACAGAGGACAGATCACAGGTCCCATTAGTCTCACCTTAGTCCACTTTCTGTCTGACGGTCATGGACCAGGATCCGCACGCCATCCTCCCTCTGCTCTCACACACACGTACACCTCCGGGACACAGCACAGGTGGCACGGTGTCTTCTAGTGATGGGATAGTGGGAGGTGGGGGGGGGGGGGGGGTTGTGAGAGACAGGGTGATGGAGGGGGGTGAAACAGAAAAAAGCGAGGAAGCAAGTTTGGGAGATGTGTGGGCAGAGTGAGAGAGAGAGAGAGGGGGAGATAGGGAGAGAGGGGAGTGAGGAGATTGCAGCACGGCGGCTGGAGGGCTCCCAGCATAAAGCAGGTCTTTGAAAAGGGCAGACAAAGAGAAAAGGTCTCGGCCAAATACCTGAAAGAATGTTGAGAGGAAAGAGGAGCGCGGCCAGAGGGAGATAAGGCAGTTAGCCGCACATTGAGGCAGCTCCTGTGTCATTGGTTCAGGTTACTTCTGTGTGTGTGTGTGTGTGTGTGTGTGTGTGTGTGTGTGTGTGTGTGTGTGTGTGTGTGTGTGTGTTTGCATGCGCTCATCTGTGCCCTTCGTCCATTTGAGCGCCGGGGTCGATACCGGCCCTGCCGACATTCCGGAGTGGTCTGTCTGCGTTCACGGTCCAGCGAGGTCGCTGACAAAGCCGTGATGGGGCGAGGCTGCGTGTGGCGCCTCCAGGGCGAGCCCAGGTCGGGAGACCAGGACCACAGACCCTGAGCCCCAGCATCAAGCCCGAGTACAGGATGAAGGAGCGATAACAAAGTCTCAATATTTCTGTTGGGCCCCAGAGGATTCTGGTTCCCATGCGTGGCTCTTTTTTCAAGCTCTTCTCCTGGGCTTCAAAGCATCTCAGAGAGGAAGGCTTTGAAAGTGATTTTCAAGTCTAGGCTTTATCTGTGTGTGGGAAATCACCCTCTAGCTATTTTGTAAGCTTAGCTACCTTTGAATGGACTAACAGAGCCTTAGGATAAAGGGATCTGCTGAGCTACCGTAGCAACACACCAAAATGAGGCGCAAACCAGCTTCCCCCTGTGTTGGTGTGGAAACGACAACAACTCTGTCAGGATATTAGAAGTGGATAATATGAGTATCGAAACAAATCTAAGCACTTATTAGTTGTGATTGAGGTCTGATAGCAATTAGTCTCGCTCCGGCACTCGGACTGACTCCTGTCTAATGATGTCATTGACCTTGTCCCCCCCTAGAGGTCAAAGTGTCCATGTTAAACCATGCGTAATGGTTCCGTGTTTAGACTACAAGGGCCTGTCCGGCTAGATGGTGATGGATCGCTTCTTTTTGCTGCCGGTGGTGTGTGTTGCATCAGATGATACGGGTCTCAACATGATACGCAGTTGATTAAATCAATACTCCAAGGAAATGTGCGGTGGGCTCCATTTCAATCCAATAACACAGGGGCTTAAGCCGTGCGTGTGCGCACGCCGCCACACACGAGCGTGTCTGCGCGTACCCTTGAGGGGCGTTTGCACGGTACACAAAATAAAAGGACAAGGACGATGTGTTTGTTTGCAATATGCTTCTGAAATGAGGTCATCAACAGCAAATGCACGCCTTTAAAGAGGCATCTGGATCATTTGACACACGTGGAAGCAGAAATCTTCCAACCCCTATGGGCGATGACGGACTCGATGATGGTGGTAATTTACCGGCCCGGGTTCCTAAATCATAAGGGAGGGATGGAAAGATGACAGCCTACCGGGCTCATGCAAAAACCCAGTGGCGTTTTTCTATTTTCTCCGGCTTGTTTATGAGATTTGTTTGTCGGGAGGCGGCCAGCTGCTGCTGCTGGTGGAGAGGCAGCGGATCTGGATGTAGAATAGTGGATATGAAAGAATGTCCAGCCATATGGCCGCTGCCGTACGTTATGTCAGGGATTGTTAGCAGGACAGGTGCTGCCCTAAGGCTGTTTCGCATTAACAAATGCACGCACGCTGTTCATCACACTGTTTCGCACACAAGCATAAACACAGCACAGCGACGCAGATCTCAGGACGGGGGAAATCATTTGTGCTATTTTACTGCCTGCCTGCTTTCTCTCCATCTCCATGTTTTTCTCCCCTTTATTCTCTTTCTGCCTCACCCCAGCGATGACCCGTAGCAACCCCCAGTCTAATGACCGCAGCAGTTTGACACTCATTAAAGGTGCTCAATTAACCAGAGGGCCCGGAGTCACTTTCATTAGGCGACTTGTGAAGGTCTATTTTGGTCTGGTTTTAAACAAAAGTGGGGGAAGACTGGACGGGTGCTGGGTACCTGGAAGTGTTTGTAGTTGTCGACGCAGCAGAGTGGGGGGTGGGGCGGTGGGGGGGGGGGGGGGTCTTAAAACCTGCAGGAGGAAGGGAAAAAGCACCTCTTGAGAGTCATTTGTTTTGTTTGTTATTTGTTTTGTTGAACTGGATTCTGTTGGTGTTTTATGGAAACAAACTCAAATGGTGAAAAACAGCGAAATTGCTGAACAGAGCACAGAAAATTAGATCTCATGAGAGGGAAGATGGAAAAACAGAGCCATCTGCTCTGAGGGCTGGCTCTCTAAAGACGATCTGGTCTCATTTCAGTCCTTTGTATCACTCTTTTACAGTAAATCAAGGGAGAGCTTTTTTTTTCTTCCTATGGTTTAAGTGTGTGTGTG